>JARHVA010005448.1:907500-1205091 GCA_037957365.1 Torreya grandis | reverse complement strand
CAAGCTCGCACATAGTGATCTTATTGAATGGTGATATCTTATTTGGCCTCATTTTAAAACCTTTTTAACATTTATTAAGGTTCCATGTTTGTGTTAGAACCTACTGCAGAGATCATCATATGCCATGGTTGTCTTGAGTCCTTGGGTGATGTATATAGTGGTCATGGTGATCCTTGAGCAAGTAGGAGAGTGAAAAAATTACTTATGAGGTCTACAAAGTGGGCTTGAACATGTTTGACAAACTTAAGTTAATTTATCAAAAGGTTAAGGTAATTTGACAAGATTAAGGTTTTTAGTTCTTGTGGTTTTAAGACTATTTTTTAAAAATATTATCACAAGACTTTTGTTAGCATGATATGGGAGATGAAAAACCTTGTTTAGTTCATGATATAAAGTAAAATTATGTGTTAAAATATCATTATTCATGGTATAACTTTCCAAGCCTAGTTTAAGACTTAATTCACTATCTAAACCATCAAATGATCCCCCAAACATGTGATACAGGTCAAATTACATTGTGAAACCTTTATAAAAGGTACATTATAGGTATCTTATTATTTATATGGGTCTTAAAAGGGTCCCATTTTCATCGTATATTCATCACTAAGCACTTCATATCATAAAAGGTTTATTTTGGAGTCAACTTCACTTCCCACTCACCAAATGGGCCCCACATGTGGGAAACTATGAACCTTCAACACCCCGCACTATAATACCCTTTTTTAAAGGTCATTTGACATTTATTTTCCCTCCTCCTTCCCACCAATGGTATCCCAAGGTTAGAAAGTGGAATAAAATGCAAAAAAGAGGGAATTTGCAATGTTTTTATAGGTTGTATAGATTTGTATAGTCAAATTTGTATAGATAGAGGTCATAAGGCTGCATCAGATCTCATAATAGGTATCTCAAAATAGTTTCATGACTAGAATGTGTAAAACATGCCTGAAACTAACCCTCTTAATCCATCAAGCTCCTTTTTAAGCCAAGAAATCCCTTCAAGTTTGTGAATGGTATGAATAAGAGAGAGAAAATGAAGATTTGAGACCTTGGGAGAGGAAGGAAGTCACTTGAACTTCTCATTCATAGTATTTTCCTTCACATTCATGGACTATGCTCAATGAAATAGCACTAACAATTTGGTTACTCAAATGGTCTTATTCATCTATGCAAGGGGATAAAGTGGCATCATTTTTGGTGCATCTTTGAAGTGTTTTTTGAAAATAAATGCTTGATGGTGATTTTAGGATTTTTCAAGGTATATCTCTATCACTCTCCACCCCTAGTTCACATGTGTGAGGCTGTGGGAGCAAGAAAATCCTTCATGTTTCCACTTTTACAAAATATAAATAAGCTTCTTCATGTTGTAGAGATTTTGTGCATGAAAATGGAGGATAATGATGTTTTAAGTTGTTTTATGTATTATTAAAATCCTTTCATCCTTTCTCTACCTCATAAGCTCAGTTAGGACACTAAATGATCAAGTGGGTCCTTCAAGTCCAATCTCCAATATGATTGTTGTGTATGCAATGTGAGATTCTTACAAGTATGAATAGGTATCTTGGTAGTAACTATGGGGAAACATCAAGTTAAGTTATAATGTGTAATATAATCACATAATTTTCATGTTATATGGTGTTGTTAGTATGCCTCCCTCCCACTTCCTTACACTTAGAACTAGTCATACTCTCAATCTTTGAGAAACTAACCTAAACTGGTACCTACAAGCCTAAAACAATCCAAACAAGTCGAAGACTATTGGGTTGAGACATAGAAAGTGTTATAAGTCTTGAAAATTATTGAAGAACCAAATGAACCTATGAATAAGTATGGATATGAGAGAGCACAGTCCAACTAGGATTTACACACCATCTCAGCCATCTCAACTGAGAGCTCAGTCAAGGTTCTCATGTAAGCAAGGCAATGGTAAGGTTTAGATAAACAATGATATAGTGATGAGGTTATGAAGGTTTCATATGGTTAAAAAGAGAACTAAGAATACACAAACATGATAAGGGCACCCATGGAGCATTAGATTATACCTCTCAAATCATCACCCATAGTCAAAAAGCCTAAGACTGTAACCTATAGATCTCACTATAGGTAGAGAGAAAGTTGGTCAAAGGAGCATTATTTGAGTTATAATGAGGATAATATGAACAAGATAAATCTAATAATATTATATAATAAGTCAAAATAAATTTTATAGGACTTGTTTTAGGGAAACACCTGACCTCTTCCTTCTCACTCACAGTCCAAGGACCCAAAATTGCATCTACAATTTTGAATAAAATGGAAGGATAAACTCAGCAAAGAGACACATTATAGGGTGTTCAAAAATGTGTGAAGGTAAAAATAGTGAATAATTTCATAAAATGGGTGTTATTTTAAAAAGTAAAGGGTTTTAATGAGAATAGATCTCATCTCTTATACAGTATTGATAGAATTAAGACCACATATAGGTAGGGCCATTTAATAAGGCCAAAATGTGTTGAACCCTATGTAGAAGTTAAGAGTTAGGTTTAAATATAGGTTTATGAATTTTTAACCTTAAATATCTCCATCTAAATTGATATTTGGTTCTTTGAGGTAGTTAAAAATATCTTGACAAGCTTTTGGCCCATTAGGCATGAAAAACTAATATACATAGGACTATGCTTAAAAATTGAAGGTAGTTACATGCTTAAGGGTTGTTTAAGGATATGGAAACATAAAAAAAATAAGTGGAAAGAGTTGTAATAAAGTTTTGAATAAGTGATGAGAGTATCAGATGGGACAAAGAACCTAATGTCTTATTAGGCCCAATAAACCTAATAAACCTAAACTGGTACCTACAAATTTGTACCTCATATTTAAAGGCATATACATGTCTTAAGTTTTTTATATGTTTGAGGTTATTAATAAATTTATTGATAGAAAAATTAAAAGGTTTAATTAGGATGATAACCTCAACTTGATCAGAAAATCACTTAACAAAACATTAAGTCTACACATGCCTATTAGGCCTAATAGGTCTAAACAAGCCTCTGCACATAAATTGAGAGATTTATTTGTTTGATGATGTTGGAAACTTTAAAACACCCAAAGGAAAGGTAAGATGCATAAAAATATTTAAAATATGATGAAAGTCTCAGGTGAGGTAGAAAGGATGCTAAACTCAATCACTAAGGATTACACAGATCTAAAGACCCATAAACCCTAATCCCATTCAAGGGAGTATGTAGGCAACAAAATTGAAAGAAGGCATCACATAAGATTTTATTTTCAAACTTTAAATAATGTTATAGGATTTAAAATTCCATCAAATCTATGTTAGGGATATAAATGCTTATTCAAGTCCCCAATGCTACTGTCAAACACTCGAGCCTAACAAGAATAATGACACTAAGGTAGGTCATGAGGGAAGGAGAATAAGATGATATCCCAAAAAAATAAATTCAATTAAATAGGATGGAAAATAATTTAATATGGTTTTATTATTATGATTAAATCTCCCAAACCACCTATACGTCACTTAGACCCCTAAAACTCAGTCTAGGCCTAGTAGGCCTAATGCATCATCAATCATCCTCAAGACCCCAACCTTGTATTTTGGCATTTAAAACCTTATAAATTATATTTATGAATATAAATAGATGTGTATGGATGGTATAGTTCATTTAGAGGATGTTTTAGTAAGGTTAATGTAAAATAAATGTCTAACTTGGTCTTAAAGCCCATCTCAAACTCCACAGTTTTAGGCAATCAACTTGAGTTGTTCATTCAAGTGCTCACATATTTGATGATAGAGGGGATCAAGGCCAATTATATTATAATTATTTTTGAACCTCTATGTAATTAAAATCCATAAAGGATAGATTGGTGTTTAGGGGCCCACCTCTATGAATCATTGTTAAGACTGTAGACATGTCTAGAAGGTTTACAAAGATCTTGAAGTATGCCATCTTGCATTCATATATCCACACACAAGATGCATGGGACCCAAATATTTTTAGGAGATTTATATGGGGGTATATTGTTTAAGCATCCATGACCATAAGTTTAATATTGGATGTTTGATATTTATGAACCATCGTTAAGATGGTAGACCTCCAAAACCCTACTTAAACCTGAAGATAAACCCAACTTGGGAAAAATGGAGATATTTTCACTCAACCACCTTGAATTGAATTGATAAACACTTGGATCACCTAGTACACTTAGATGAGACCTAAAATATGGTATTAGTCTATATGGACACTATACATACTTGTCATAAACTATCTTTTAAAAAAAATGAACATAGAATAAGGTGCAAGGTTATTTGAGAAGTTGCCAATAATTAGAGGGAGGTTTTGGGCTTGTTTTAAACTATAAGATCATAAATTTATCACATTCATTCTTATAAATGCCTCTTCAAGTCCTTACCAAAATTGTCAGTTTGTAGAAGCTAATAGAAGGTGACTTAGTCACATAGATTGGCAAAATTATAGGTGTATATTGCTTGAGAAGGCTTATGTCATGGTATAGAGAATTTTTTAAAATATAAATCATGTTCATTCATCTATTATATAGGTATTATGTAGGTTTCATTTCAACCTAATCAACTAATAGTAAATTCACTAGGCCTAGTGGCTTAATAGGCCTGATTGAGTCAATAAGGATAAATGAAAGTTTGTGTAGATAGGCTACTAGGAGATAAATGAAGGGTCACAATACCCATGTAAATGATACATAAAGATGATCAAATTAATTTCATAGTCATAATGGGAGATGGGATAAGTTTTCCTTATCATAATTAACATGCAAGGAGAAGGGTAGGTTGTTTAATGCCTCATGGAGGCCTAATTACACCTCATTCACACTTCATAAATGAAATACAACAAGTGATTAACCATTTTGGGCATGGTCAGGCCTTAGATGAGGTCAACTAAACTTGAATCACCCCAAACCACTTCATCTCAATACCTAACAACTCATTCAAGACCACCAATTTGAAGGCTAATGCATGAAGGGAGTATGAAGAACTATATAACTATTGTCATTGATGATGGAGTGGGATATAGTAATTTATGACATATACCTATCACCTCCATTCCATTTTACATATATTTACCTTATCATTATTTTATTTATACATGCCTTAAGGCCATTGTTGACATCTCTCACTTGGGTATGATGAAACTCTACCTGGATTTGTAATTTTTCAACCTCTTAGATAGTGCAATGACTGATTTAAATTCTTTTATGTTTATATATAGTTTTTATGATGGTTTGACTTACATAAGTGGCATATTTCTCTTCCATTTATTAGTTCTATCTTGACCTAGATGCTAATAAGTGTTTTATGTAGGTTATATGGTGTTGTATGGGGTTAATGGTTTTATTTAGAGAGGAAGTTTGACTTTAAGTTCCTTGAACAAGGCCTTCCCTTCATTAACCTCATGTTCTAGTCATCCAAATTAGCCTCTATATGAGACATTGTTACCTAGAATCCATTAGAGATAGTGATTTATCTTCATGTATTATTCATTAGTATTGTTTAAGTTCAAAGAGAGTGGATATCTATATTGGTAAATCACCACCATTAGGTTAGGTTTCTTTCTATGCATTATCCTATCCCTTTTCACTCCAATTTCAATAGGTCTTAGTGATTTGATCCCTAATAAATTCCCCAAGAGAGCTAGCCCCATAATATAGAGGTTTATCCCACCCATGGGTTACCCAATTACTTGGAATATTCCCATGTTTCCCTAACCTTTTAGTTAGGCTTGAACAACCCCCTCCTATGGTGCAGGTTCAAGAGATAACAATAACACATGAGATGAAAAGTGTGTTCATTAGTAGGATAGGCTAGACATATTCAACACCTTATTGTGAAGAGAGTTCCCTATAGACTTATACTTTGAGAAGGGATCAATCATAATGTAGTTATCCCCACCTAATTATTGGTACAAGTGAAAGTGATGGTAGATTGATAGTGACCTTGAGTGCCTTGAGTGTGCTTGAGTCTAGAAATCTAAAAAAGTTGAGCTTAGTGTTTCTCTTAATTTTAGTTTATTTTCTAGTTAAAGAAGAAGAAAATAAATGTGAGTATGGTATAAAAAGCCATTTGTTTGTGCACATGTGATCTAGATGATCGTGAATATCTACTTTTTATCTTAGGAAGAATTCCCTGTAGATAAGAAAGATACTAGAATAAAGGGGTTGTTAAATGGATATCAATGTGGATTGCCTAGCGTGAGTTTATTAGGAGGTTGTAAATCCACACTCTTAAAATAGTTAAGTTGAAAGAAATAAAGATGAATTACTTGCATATAATGATAGAAAATACTGAAAGAGAAAACAATAAGAAATAAATTCTTGATAAAGTAAATAGACTAATTATAGAAATGAGTAGGTTAATACTAATGCTAAATATATCAGGTTGGGTTCAAAAAATAGTTGGGGTCTTTATGAATAGGATGAAAGACAAAAAGTGGAATTTGGTTAATGGTAAGTAGGTGGAAACAACAAGCTATTATTTCATACCAAAGTGATCATCAATTATTTGGATGACCATCAGTGGTTAAGGTGACTATCAGTGGTTGAAGGTGACCACCGTAGTCAGGATGACTATCAGTAGTTGCTATGGGTTTTGAGGGTGGTCATAAAAGGGTTGTAAAATGGATATATAAAGGTAATAAATGTATTTTTAGAGTCAAGGGGTTATATTTTAATAAGTATAAGGGTGTGGTTCAAGTAAAGATGTCAAAAAGCAAATAAATAAAATGTGAAATATGAAATGTACCTAGTTTATTACTTGATGGCTGATGGTAGACTGAGAAGCAATTTCAATAGAGTAATGGTAAATTTCTTGAAGAATAATTTTAATAGAGGTTTAGGTTTTTGTTTTGGTTGTTAACTTGTTGAAGGGAAGACCTACAAAGAAGTTCTTAATGCTATAATCTCCTAATGACTATTGGTTGATAGCTTGATTACTAAAATCCTAATTCTTTGGATGAATGGATGATGGATCCTTTTTTCACATCCTAATCCTTTCTTTGATAGAAAAAAGAGATGGAGGTATAGGTTATAGAAGGGGTGAAACTCATTAAACAAATTTAATTCTTGATGTGTTAGCTTTCTACATGAATTAAATTATGATGTGCTTAGGTTTTCACACTTATTGAGTTTGAGTGTTTAGGTGGTAAGGACCTGACTGTCAATGGTTAGGATGATTATTAGAAGTCATGGTGACTATCAGTGGTCAAGTGTTGAAGGTAAAGTGGGGTAAAAAGGTAGGTTAGTGACTTGGGTTTACCTAGTTAGCTAATCTGACTCAAGTTCATAGTCAGAGGTTGGGTAATGGTCTGACTTAGGGTTGTTTCAACATCTAGAACCATCATGTGCAGATTTCTAGTGTCTATATTTTCCCCCTTTTTATTATGAATTTTGTGTAAGCAATCTATTAAAAAATGTATTTCAAGTTTAAGGTTTGGTTTTCCTGAGTATGGTAAGAGGTATTCCCCCTTAAACTAGTTTTATGGGTTTGATGATTGATTTATGATGAGTCACAAGGTTGGTGATAATGGTGGTTGGGTATTTGAAGCACAAATGTGCACACAAAATGTGAATAAAGTGTGATAGCCAAGATCACTCATAGACTAAATTTCCATGGTTGGTAAAAATAAAAGGTTGGTTCTAGAAGGACTGGCAATGGGGTAAATGGGCCACAAGATTAGGCATAGCTGATCAGGTTATTCCTATTAAGTCTCCTCTATAGGTTTGGTATTTTTTTAGGTATACGAGGTAGGAATTACTTCTAAGATAAACACAAATGGTTTAGTGTGTAATAGGTAGTACAAATTTAAATGTTTAACATGGTAATGTTAGTTATTTTAGTCAAAAGGGCCAAGGTAAGGTCATCAGAAAATATGTCATAGTTTGGTTCAAAATGGCCAATGTCAAGGTAGATGTGGTTGGTAGGGTAAGTGGAGAAGGTGATATCCAAAGGGTGGGAACTAAAGTGAGTGTGATAAAATTATAAAAAGGTTTACATAATAATTATTGATGGTTAGGGGTCGTAAATGTGACCATCGATAATCACCATGATGGTCGATGATTAGGGACAAAACCCTAAAAGTCTAGATGTTTAAAGTGAAAAAGGCAAGTTGTTTTCACTCATTTGACTTTTGAAACTTCTTGAATCCTATGTATACCAATATCCTTGGGTTTTTTATGTGAGAGTGTTAACAAGGTAGCTAGTGATTAGTTGAGTGTGATATTTACATTAGGTTGACCAATGGTAGATCAAGGAGGTAGGGTTGATAGGGACATGGCTGGGTAGTAGGACCCAGGATTCCTCCTTGACAATAGACAACTCGGTTACACTAAATTGATAGATTAGTTTGATTTGGTCATTTTGGTTAAATTTTGTTGATTTGTGATTAGTTTGGGAAGGGTTTTGGGTTTTCCCTAGGTATTTTAGGTTTTAGGTTGTTTTGTGTTGAATTTGTGGGTAAAAATGATTTTTACAAGGTGTGATAGGTTGAGGGAGGGTAGTTTAAGTATTAGGTAGGTGTATTTTAATTTAGGATCAGTTTTTGGGTGTTTTGTGGGTAGGATATAGTTAGGGTTTTCTATCGATGATCAAACACAATGACCATCAACAATCATACCTAAGCATCAATGGTTGTATCTAATCATTGACAATCTAAGACCATTAGCCAAATAAGGGCCTAATCATCAGTAGTTATAGTGACCATCAGTGGTTGATTAATTGTCTAAGTGTTATGATAAAAGGTTAAGGCTAGTGTTTTTGATAAAAAAGGTTAAGGTAAGTGTAGTTAGGGTGGTAGGTTTTAAAAAAGAGATTGATGTAGTTTAAATAAGAGAGAATAGTTGTTTATTATGTAGGTGAGTGAGGGAAAACAAAAAGGTGAATGTTCACAAGTAGAGTAGTTTATATAAAAACTAAGTGTGTTTTCTAATGAATTTTGTAGGCATGGGATCAAATCCAAATGTGAGACCAATTTCTTTAGATATTTGTAGAGATCCATCATGAAATGATAGATGAGTATTACACTCACATGGAGGTAGTTAGCCTTATAATGATGATTAATTACCAATGCATGTTTTGAGATGTGATGATGATTATGGCTTTCATCAAGAGATGGGATCTAGACATAAACACCTTTCTCCTATCAAATAGTGAGATGATTATCTGGCTAGAGGATATACATAGGATCACATAGTTCCCTATTTGGGGGGAGATGATATATCACATTGAGAGGGAGGAGAGAGACAAGCACAAAAAGCTCCTATATGGTGATGATCAAGATTTCCCCTGGAGGTATACCAGTGGGTTTAGATATATACCTTTATATTAGAGGGCCAAATAGTATCAAAGGATAATGACCATGATGATGATGGTAGTCTTATGTTTTTTGGTGCCAGATTCAAGCAATGGGATATTTTCATATATTTTATTGGGTATCCTAGTGGAGATGTTATTAGTTTACATAGTTTTTAGGTGGGTGCATGTGTTATTGGTTCAAATATATAGGGATATGTGGGGGTTTAGAACTCATAGGAGGTAGGACATCAGTATGGGGTTCATTTTATACTACTGGGCATATGAGCACATCTAAGTTATGAGGCTGATGGGGCTATCATGGGAGGGATACACCTAGTTAGACTTTAGGATGGGTTTTATGTGATGGCAGAGTGATTGCATGCTCACATCACTTAGAGGAGGTGTATGAGACATTGATTGTTTTATAGGGGCATTGGAGGCCTTGGTGGTTGGAGATGTGATTTGAAGGCTATATATTAGCTTTATGAGGTGGGCCCACTATACTCAGCACATTTTATGGATGTAGAGATATAGGTGGATTTTTGGGAGGAGAGAGGGTGAGATTGAGCTCATCCATTTTAACAAGTTTCATAGGTAGTTTAGCTTGATACATAAGATTTTAGGTCCATTTTTAAGGTATAGGCAGGATGATGTTAAGTTTTTGCTTCCAGAACCATAGCTAATGGAGATAGTTCTTGATTATGAGGAGCTGACCATCAGGGTAGAGATTGATGATGTAGGTTTTGTTGATGGATATGTAGCATGGTATCAATAAATCTATGTAGTAGTAGATTTTAGATGGGATGATGGGGGAAGGTATCCCATACATGTGGATCCAACTAGTGAGGGTCAATAGGTATAGATATAGGGAGGTAGCCTTGATGGATAGGTAGGAGTGGTGCTCATTGTTGCATAGGCATAGGTCATATATTTTCAAGGGTAGGTGGCTACATTATAGGGAAATGTTGTTACATTATAGGGTTAGGTTTCCACTATGATGGGTGAGAGGGACCAGGCTAGGGATACACTAATTTAGGTCACCCAAGAGTGAGATGTTTTGAGACAGACCAAAGGAGCAATAGTGGCACTAGTAAGTCTAATAGGGACCATTGATATGTAAAGGTACATAGACACTTTATAAGAGTTGAAATATTATGAGGTGATAGTATTCATACACTATCTAACAGAGCCTCAATGGGGTGATTACAGAGTTATCTTGGCAAGTGGTGCAAGTGTGGCAACACTAGGTCAATGGGTTGTATCTATAGCTAGATAGACAAGCACCTCAAGAGGGTATGAACTAGTTTTTAGTGGTGTTATAGGGACATATGTTATGATATGATATGTATAGGTGTATATGACTTTTATACTAGCCTATGAGACAATGAAGTGAGATGTATATGTTTGAGAGAGAGATACACATTATTATATGTACTATTTTATTTTGATGAGACATAATGTATATGATGTGATGATGATATATAGATGTGATTTTATGGTTTATGGTTTAAATATTTATATGTTTATTATGA
Organism: Torreya grandis; assembly: GCA_037957365.1. NCBI lineage: Eukaryota > Viridiplantae > Streptophyta > Pinopsida > Cupressales > Taxaceae > Torreya > Torreya grandis. The sequence goes on along the minus strand of JARHVA010005448.1, from coordinate 1,194,246 downwards.
TTATTCTCATGAGATGTAAACTCACTAGCTTAGGTATGTGATGATTATGGATGATGTTTATGATGAGTGGTTATACATGATTATGATGATGTGATGCTTTATTTTATATATGGTTATGATTATGGATATGTGCTGTGGATATGATTTGTATTTATTTCTTTGATGATAGCACATAAATTAAGTTGGATAATGAAACTAGATGTGGGAAAAGAGATGAAAACATGAGACATATGTTTAAGTGAATACATGAACCAATTATGAGAGGGTATAGAAAGGGCATGTTGTTTCTTCATTGGTAAAGACTAAACAAAACTAAAGTTAGATTCACCTAAGAAACATAAGCCCTTTGAATGCTTTGAATTAGCATGCATTGGTTGGTAAAAATTTGTCTTGATCACATCATGTCAAGTAAGCTCTGAATTCATTGATTTGTAGATTCTATAAAGAGGGGATAGCTGATAGGTGGTGTGAAGGGTAGTGTAACCTCTTATGTTTTGGTTTTCCCCTTCTATAGGTGACCTAAGAACCATAATAAACAAGTCCATGTTTTAGTGCAAGGTGTATATTTATCAATGTGGGAAGTATATTGATGTTATATATGAAAGCTAATTATAGCTTTCTTAGGATAACTTATTCTAATTTTGATATAGGGTCTTTTTACTACTTTGTTTCTGATAGGTTTGTGAAGTTGATCAATATGGAAATATTCAAATGATTACTTTGATATATTTGACTTATCCATACTTTGAGGGAGTGTTATGAGTTTGGATTTGTTTATTTTGGTTGTTGTCCTTCAAAGGAGTAGTCTGTATTTTTAAATAATTTGGATTTTGGGCAATTGTCCTTCTAGGGAACAATCTACATGCTAGATATATTTGACCCAAGTGATATTTAGGTATCTTAAATTTTTTTGATGCTAGGTTAGACATGGAAAAGTCTATATAGGCTTGGAGGTTTACCTTTATGAGGGAAAAACCTAGAGCACAAGCACGTTAACGATAGGTGAAAGGGGTGGTTTTGAGAGACAATGACCATGGGAATCCTTATGACTAGGGATGAAAATTATCCATGAGAACCATGTCATGGGTAGAGCTGAGATACCCATATGTAGGATTAGGATATGACTATGATGATAATCACATGGTTTTATGTTGTAATTGGTTGTCCTCAAAGGGATAAGATGAAGGTGTGAGAAAAGTAAAAATCTCATAAATCAAGGGATGAACTTAAGTTAAACAACAGGTGAGTTTGATCCTTGTTTTAACAAAAGAAAGAATGTAGGTGTGAGCATTGAGAAGCTCAAATTTTGGTTTTCCTTCGAGAAAGGACAAATGGTAAGCTTTTGATCCATACCTATGGGTTATGATGTAAGGTCTAAGAAAATTAAAAGCAAACTTGCCTCACTTGATTTTCTCCATATTGGTCACATGTTGATTTTCTTTTAGGATGAGGTTTTTGATGTTGAATTCTTATTCTTTAAGGTGATTTTTATTGGAATGCTTGACTCACTATTGATAGACATGAAGATGGTTAAGTGCATCTAGGCAACACTTGTAAAATATCTCAAGTCATGTTAGATGCTCTTTATGATAGTCACTCTCAAAAATGATGTCTTATAAGGATATGTGAAGAGAGGGAATCTAGACTTCAAGAGGCAAGACTACGTCGACTCCAAAAACTAGAAAGGGTAACACCTGTATAGGTTCAAATGCTAGTGCAATAGCTATACAAAGTGAATAGGATATGCAAATGCCAATCCTAACTAGGAGCACTGACCATTTTCATTAACTTCTTGTTGAGTATTTTGTTAGAGGCTTATGATTGTCTATATTACTTATGAATTATAAGGCAAGGAAAAGCTTAAATTTATGCCAAATGCATCACAAATACATTGGACTTTCTTAATTTTAAAATATTTTCCATTATCATTGATGATCTTATGGGGAACATTGAAATGATAGATGATATGATGATTGATGAAGTTGACTATTTTGTTGACTTTGGTCAAGATGAGAGGGATAACCTCTACTCACTTAGTGAAATGCTCAATAGTGGTGATGGAGTGGTGTTGCTATGAAGAATGAGGATTGATTTCCTCAATGAGATCTAGTCCCCATTTTAAGAAGGGAAAAAAGTCCTTAGATACTTGAAGGTCATGGGCTGGTATGTGATGTAAATTAGTGTGATATTGACATTTAACACACTTCTTCACATAATCATAGTAGTCTTGATTGAGTTTGGGCCAATAGTAGCCAAGGCAGAGGATACATTTAGTGATAGATAAATGACTAAAGTGTCTCCCACATATCCCATCATGCATTTCCTTAATAACATGGTAAGTTTCATGATTGCATAGGCAACAAAGAAGGAGACAGTTAAAACCATGTTTTTAAATATTCCCCATAGTATGGTATAATGAGAGGTACTCTAAAAAAATGGTCTTGAGGCATTCCTAGAGATGTTAGGAGGAATTATTTTAAGATTGAGGTAGTCAAAGGTTTGTTCATACCAAATGTCTAATAGAGATTCCTACACTCTACAAATGGTAGGGAAGTTAGATTAGATATAAGAGGTTGTGATAAAATGATGGATGGTGATAAAGATCTTAGAATCAAAAGGTGCAGATATGATCTATGAAGCAAGTGAAGCCATTGTCTTTATGAACCTACTGTTAGATCATGGAATAGATTGGATAAGGTAATGATCAAATGATGTTAAGAGTACATCTAACTAGGTGTTTGTATTATTTCAAGACATCATTCTTATATTGGTACGATCTATTGATCTAATTAACCACAATTTGGGAATCACCAAAGCTATTTATCATCTTAACTCTTAAGGCTAGAGTAGTTTAGAGACATATTACTAGGGATTCATACTTAGCCATATTATTGGTATACTTAAAATCAAGTTTGAAATAAAGAGGAAAAGACTCACCATCGAGGAGAATGAGAATAACTCTAGAACTGTCACTGTGATGGCATTTTAAGCCATCAAAGAACATGGTCATTTGGTAGGTGATGTCCTCTTGAGAAAGAGTCACAATATACTCATCAAGAAATTCAAGAGGAAGTGGTTAATTATCTAGAAAAGGACTTTTAGTCAACTAATCAGTAATGGCTTACCCTTTATTTGACTTATAATGGAGGAGCTCAAGGTCAAACTCAGCTAGGAGCATGAGCCACTTAGCCATATGATAATTTTCATATGGTTTAGAGTGCATGTACTTGAGTGGGTTGGTGTGGGTGATGACAATTTTTTTGTGATTAAGGAGGTAATGAAAAAGTTTGGAAGCCACAAATACTAAATCAAGGTAAAGCTTCTTGGTATAGGTGTAGTGAGTCTCATACTCTATAAGTGTTAGACTTATATAGTAGACAACTTTCTCTTTGTTTTATTCATCATGGTGATAAAGCATTTCCCCTAAGGAATGGTCAATGGTAGAGACATAAAGGTAGAAGGGTTGATCTTATTTAGGAGGGATAATAATGGGTGGAGAAATAAGTTACTATTTGAGTGAATCAAAGGCTTGTTGGTAGTCCTTATTCCAATTAAGAGATGTATCTTTCTTGACAAAATGGTGAAAGGGTTAACATCTATCTGATAATTAAGAGATGAAGTGACAGATGGATTAGAGCTCCCCCTATAGGCTATGGAGTTGCTTAAGGTAGGTTTGACATGGCATGTCAAGGATCACACTAAATTTGACAAGGTCTACTTCAATTCCTTGAAGAGAGATGATAAAGCCAAGAAGATTTCTAGATAGGACCCTAAAAACACATTTATTGGGGTTGAGTCAGACATGGAAATGGATTAGGAACTCAAATATAATCTTGAGAACTTCTAGATGATCCTTACAATATTTGGATTTATCAAGGAGATCATCTACATAGTCTTTTATTATTTTTTGGATGAGATCATGGAAGATGTAGATCATCACACACTGGTAGGTTGCTCTAGAATTCTTCAAACCAAATGGCATGAACCTATAATAGAAGGTTCCCCATGGGATGATGAAACAAGTATTATGTTGATCCTTAGGGGAAATTAAGATCTAATTATATCTTGAAAAACCATCTATGAGAGATAATATCTCATGGTTGGCTATAAGATCAACAAGTTGGTTGATGTTAGGCAAAGGGAAGTCATCCTTTAGACAAACAAGGTAGAGGTCTTAATAGTCAACACATAGGTGAAGCCCCCTTATGGTCTTGGTGATGGGAATGATATTAGAAACCCATTGTGGATAGTTAATAGGTTGAATGAAATTGACAAATAAGAGGTGTTGAAGCTCTTCTTTGACTAGAAGGGCAAAGTGAGGGTGCATCATGTGAATATTTTGCCTAACAAGCTTAGCTTTGAGATGGATGATGATGTTGTGGAGAGCTATGGAAGGATCAATTTTGGGCATATCCTGATAGGAACAAATAAATTTTATGGTTTGGTCATGAAGGAAGGAAGGGTAATCTTGATGTTTTAAGGAATCTAAGGATTGACCAATCTTTACAATGTGAGGGTTAACCTGAGTACCCAAGTTGACATCGATAGTGGGTTGATTAAACATGGTTTGATTTTTAAGAGGAAAGGATTTATGGATAAAATAATCCCCTACACCAAGATAGGTTTGAATGGATTCATCATCTTGATGTTGGATGGTTTGGATGGTAAGAAAAAAAATTATACCATTGTAGGATGAATCAGAGGAAAGGTTTTAGTTTGGCTACCCTTGTGATAGGTGAGGGGGGCCAAACTAATAATATTGACCAAAAAAATCCATAAGGGATGGTTTTGAAATCCTTAAACTTTGAAATAGATGGGGTTGGTGAGCAAGGAATGTCATCCTCAATGGTGGTGATAGGTTTGGGTGAACTGGTGGGTTATACTGGTGGGATGAGCCTAATTACAAATAGATCATATAATTTATAGGTTTTGATCAAAGGTAACTTGTGGGGTTTATGTTCATAATGGTTGAGGCTAAATCCCTTTCAGGCACACTATTGAATGTAAAATTTGGAAAATTTTGATTTATCCAAATAGGAAAAATCAGAGATAAATGTTTAGGTAGAAGAGGTGGTGGAGGAAGTAATAAGAAAATGATCAAGTCCCCCATGGATGAAGTTGATTTGATGGTCAAGAAGCCTAAAAGGAATGATGGTTATGATATTTAGATAATAAAAAAGTTTATAGTCAATTTTCCCATAATCTTGATGAGTAGGGAAGTCATTTAAGGCCAAAATATGATACTCTCCTAGTGAAAGATGTTAGAACATAGGTTCCAAGGGGTCCTCTATGGGGATTTGATAAGAAGGGATAAATGAGCTAGTTGAAGCTTCATCAATAGTAGGGGTGGAGTTATTAGTGGCTGGTAGTAAGGTGTATGAGCGAGTAAGAAGAACCTCCTTGGGTTGATATGTCATGTTACAAGATGAAAAAGGACAAGGGTGAACTTGTATAGTGACAAACTGACCCTCATGTTTGAATTTGACACATCAATACAAGGTGGATGAGACACAACTCATGGAGTGGATCCAAGGGTGTACAAGTAAGATGTTGTATTATAACTCACCCTCTATGATGTAGAAAAGATATAGGAGCATGTGAGGTCCCAATCAGATGTGGAGGATGACTATTGATAAGGTTGTGTCCATAGTATCATTCAAGGAATAGAGAACTGTTATGGTTTTCAACATGATATTCTTTAGTAGTTGGAGTTGGTCATAAGCATGAGAGGAGATAATATTAATGTAATATCTTCCATAAATCATCACCCTTTTGATGTAAGTTTTATTGATATATGTACTGATGAAGAGAGGTGGATCTGGATCCTTGAGGTAGATAGAGGGTATCTCTAAATCCTTGAAGGTGACAAGGGTGGAGAGTTGAATAGTGTTAATAAAGGCCACAAGAGGTCGAGGGTCTTTGGATTAGACCTCTATAGATTACATGGCCTCTATCAGTTTTTGGTGATGATGGGGTGAGGTTTTGATTAGCTCATTTTCACCAATGTCTGGTGAAGTTATTTTAGAATGACTCACTAGATAGATTCAAAAGGGTTGGAGGGAGAGGTACCCAAAATGGATATTTTGGGTTTTGGTGAAGGTTAAGGTGTTTGAGTCTAATTGAAAGGTTAAGGGGTGGAAGGATATTTCCATGGAATAGACACTTTGTCCTTTCCCTTATCTTTTTTTTTGGGCTCAAGATTAGGTGACCATATAGATAGTGTGGATGAGGGGAGGCATTGAGCTAGAAGGCTATTCTATCTCATCTTCACTCTTGGATGAGAGAGTGTGGGTGGGTAAGTTTTGGATAGGTTTACTTGGTGGTTGGTTTTATAATTGGTTTAATAGAGGTTCATTAAATAATAGATCATCTTCATCCCATAAGTTATGTACAACTGCTTGGAGAGCTTTTTAGTTCTATGTCATGTCTAGGTTCCTGTGGTATAAGCAAATTAAACTATCATTGAACCAAGATGTTTTATGAATTGAAGGGTCAAATTATTTGATAGGTGTTAGGTTTAAGGAATAATTTTGTAACAACCTTTGTAAAATGGTTGAATAAGATTTGAGCAAAGGTGTTAAGGGTGATGGGCTTTTTGTTTTCAGGGTGCAAGCCTTCTTAGAAGTAGGCTTCACCATAGGAGTTGTGGGTGGTAGAATAGTTTTGATAAGTGGGTTTGATTGGGGTTGTTTGTTATTATATATTATTGAGGTGGAAGGTTTAAAGGTAAAATACTTAGAGGTGGATGATTGGGATAATGAAGGTTTAGAGATAGGTCGGTAGGTAGAGGTAGATAGTTTGGTTTAAAATGATGGGGGGTTTGATGTTTTGTAAGGGGTAGGTAAAGGTAGAATAAAAAGAGGAAGTTTAGTTTGGGTATCTTTGGGAGGGTTGGAATTCTTGATATAAGGATTAACTCCTAAGATGGAATAAGGATGGGGTCCCAAGATAGAAGGTAAGAGGGAAGCAGATGGCACAGTTCTAGTTTTAGGTATAAATTTGGGTGGCTCCACCTTCTTGGTTGGTTTGGTTAAGGTTTTATTTGGTGTACTATATGGGGTTATGTCTTCAAATATGGGTGGATAAGGATATAATTAGGAATCATCCCTAGGTTCTTGATAGCTTTGATTAGATAGGTGTAAGGTGATTTGATAATTTTGGATGGAGATGGTTTGGATGGTTCACCCATGGTTTTGGAGGGAGAGGTGTTTGATGAAGGGGTTAAGGTGATGATAGGTGTAAGGGTAGGTATGCTTGAATATGGGGTGGATGGAGGTGAGATCAAATGTTCATGCTTGTTTTGATAGGGGATCCCAAGATGGTGCCAAAAGGTGGCTTGATCTAAATCAAGTTGAGAAGAGAATTATAGGCTTTGGACCAATCTAAAGAAGGGTTTGTAAATTGGTTTGGTTCCTTGGGCATCAGATTCAAAGATTAGGCCCATAGGTTTAGGTAATGGAATGGTTTATTCACCCTTTTCCTTAATTAAATGTTCCAAGATTCAAGAGGATGTTTCCTCCATGGAAGGATTAGATAAGGTGATCCCTCCTTATGGAATGGTTTTCAAAGAAAGAGTGGGTCATTTCATGTGGGGTAAGGAAGGTACAATGATATTGGTTGCCTCTTTTGGTATTTATATCAAAGGATAGGTGGGTATGTCTGTTATCTCATCAAGTAGAGGAAAAGAGGTGGTTTCTTCCTTTATTTGGGTATCCAAAGGAATGGAGGGTGATTCTACCACTTTAGTAATTAGAGTGTAAAAAGAGATAGTTGAGGTAGTGGTTTCCTCAATGAGGGGTTCACTAATAATTACATTGATTATATGGAACTCATGAGCATGAGATGATTCTATTTTTTTGTCATCATGGCTGGTAAAAGGGGCATTATTAGGAAAAGGTTGTTCAAATATGTCAAGTGACTGATTTAGAGGTGCATTGGGATTGTCCAATGCAATTTTTCCCTTATCAATAAAGTTTTGGGAAATGGGTTTGAAGGTGTTACACCTACTTATCTCATGTATAATGACATGATAGAAAGCACATAGATCACTCTCATTGTACCAATCAAGTATAAAGTAAGAAGCATCAAATTATTGAGGAAGTTTGATGGGAGGAAGCTATATGATGTTGGATTTGAGTAACTTGCCCAAAACTAAAGCATATGACTCCCCTAGAGAAATGTATTATTTTTGAGTAGCCTAGTTTTGATTTCAAGTTTGTTTATTGGAGGAGTTATAGGATTTGGTTTGGTTGGGTTGGTTGACAACCAGAGGTGGAATAGTTTTAAGGACAACTATGTTTTTGGTTGCCTTTGGTTTGGTGTTAGGGTAGTTAGATTGGTTGGTGGTTTTGAATGGGGAGGGTCATTGGATTTGAAGCTAGAATTTTTATTTCTTATTTTCAACTTCCTCTCATTGATGGCTCTAATTTCTAGTTTACATGTGATGGTGAAAGCCTCGTCAAAGGTTTTGAAGGTTTAAACATATAGAGTAGGGAAGATGTGTTTGGCATAAGCACAATAGAAAAATTCAATAAACTCATGTTGGGAGAAATATAAAGAGATATGGTTTATAATACCCCTCCATCAGGTTATGAAATCACCAATTTATTCATCATCAAATTACCTGATGGCGTAGAGGTTGGTGATGGAGATCTTGTTAGATATATTAATTGAAAATTGGTATAAAAAGGTTTGGGCAAGTTACGAAAAGGAAAATATGGAGTGCATATTGATAGCATTATACCAATATAATTTTGGTCTAGAGAAAGACATAGGAAAGGTGTGAAGGAGAAGAGAATCATCATAGGCAATCAAGTAGCAAGAATGTTGAAATTCTCTTAGGTGTTGTTAGGGGTCCTCCTTTCTTTGGAATTTAGAAACTTTGTGTAGTTCCCATTGAGGAGGATAAGGTTGGATATGGATGGATGAGTGATTAGTTTCATTAAAAATTTGATTGTAATACAAGAGGTTATGATCCCCAAATATAGATGACTCTAGGTTGGTCATTTTGTCCGTCAACATTTTGACCAAATTTGTTTGGTGTTGGGGAGTTCCATAATTATATGGTAAGTTTTGTTAAGGTTGGGTGGATGAAATATTTGGATAAATAGTATAATATTGAGAGGATTCCACATGTTGTTATGTGGTCATTGAGGGTTGGGATGATGCCATATAAGGGTTAATGGGCATAATAGGTTGGGTAGAAGATGGAGCTATGTATCCTTATGGATTAGGAATATGGCATGGGTAGGGTGTCATAGGTATTTTATGATGAGTTGATGTGGTTTGGATCTAAGGTATGATTAGATTGATAGATTGAGTAATTGATATAGAGTGGGATGGAGGTATGGATGGGCTAATTGGTTGGGCATGAGTGGTAACTCTAGTACTGATAGGTGCTAAGGTGAAAGGTATAGAAAGCACCACACTTTGAATTGGGGTGGAGATTGGTGGGTTGACAAAGATAAGGGGAATAATGGAAATATGGGTATAATTTATCCCCATGATGGGTGGAGTATAGGTAACAAAAGGTGAGGTTTACCCTATGTTAGAGGATTTTTTGGTTGGTGTAGGGGGTGTTTGGTTATTAGTTAGGTTGTTTTATTGAGTTTGGGTGGAGGTAAAGGATGGGTTATTGGTGTAGTAAGATGTTTGAGTGATCATAGGTTGGGTAGAGGTAGCAACAATAAAGGTGTCCCCCATAAGATGGGAAGGCATGCCATAAGGTGGATCACTAGAAGGAACTAAAGTAGGGGTGTGGTGAGATAGGGTGTTGAGGTAATATTGGAGGTCCATGAGGTTGTTACAAAGGAAGGTGGAAAAATATACATCACCTTAGACAATAATCCAACGCATGGTAGGGTTGGTAAAAGGATGGGGAGAACCCTCAACATCTAAGGTATAGTCTATGGAGGAAGAAGAAGAAGAAGAAGAAGAAGAAGGTGGCTCATGGTTGGTTTGATTCCTCAATTTTTGTCTAGTAAAACCCATATGAGGAATAGAAAGGAATAAAGGAAATCTCATAACTCAAAAAAAATCAAAAAAAAAGAAAAAGATATCAAAGCAATCAAAACATACACTAGAGTATGATTAAAATATTAGGGTACCTTTTATCTCACTTTTGGCTTGTGCCTTAGTTGGAAAGTGTGAAGAATAACTTAATTTGTAGAATAGGTACTAAAAAATAAGTCTATGGTTGGTTTTAGGTGTTTAATGCTCTCAAAAAAGATCTATGTTGGAAATCAATACATGGCTTGGTATTAGATCCTACCCCCTCACTTCACACACCACAGTGATAAGGTTATCAGGTACTTAGCTAGTATATATTGATTTCTAGAGTTTAGACTCAATTAGAGAGTTGAGTTTTGCTTTATCTTCTTGGGAATGACCTCAAAGTAAGATAGCCAAAGGGTGAAGGTGATCCACTAGGAGATGAAACCCTAGTTGAGACTTATGTCAATTGTTATAATGTTTTGATTTATTTAAGTGTGTAGTCATATAAAATGTCCAAATTGGTAACTTGAGTGTGGCTTGTGACACCTAATCCATATGACCCTCTTGCATTCTCTCATGACCCTTCCAAACACCTTTTTAATTATAACCAATCATCTATAGATTTTTGAGACCTAATTCTAGTTCATCCAAGCTACATTTCTTGTGTTAATTCCATCCTCCCAAGTCTTAAGCATATAGGATAGGAGCACTAGGATTGGAATATAGCACCAGACCCTATGGTGTCCCATTTTTTGTGCTCCTATCTAATCACATTTCAAGCCTAAATGACCATTTCTTTCTGATTCTTATTCTTCATTATGTCAACCTATTGTGAATACATTTAACCCATGATAAATAAATCTATATAAAAATCCATTCAAAGTTTATTAATAATGGGTTGGTAAATATTAAAAATCAAGCAAGAATAAAATTAAAACCATTGAGGTAAATTTCCCTATTCTCTGCATAGAGCCATCCAATATAGATACATGCATATTCAACCCCTCACACTAGTCCCTAACCACCTCAAGCACTCTTAGTTTGGCATTTTTTCATCTGCATAACACTCTTGCACAAAGAAAATCAAGTGGGAGAACTATATATGGCTTGATCCCTCTTTGGAGTATTGGTATGTAGGTAGCATGTCCACATAAGGGGTGTGGATACATGTTTAGTGCATCTTACACACAATAACCACCATCCTCTTTATCTAAGATTTATTCAAGCATAATGAAGGTCTAGGGTTTGATATTAAATCATCCCTACAAAGAGCTTCATTGAAATTCAAGATTATAAATTTCATAGGAAAGCTCTTATAAGGACAGTAGACAAAATCCAAAAAACTCAAATCTCTATGACCAATTTAGACAATAGCAGTAGGACCTAGACTATAGTGTTAGACCCTCAAGTGTCCTATTTTTGGTGATCATATCCTTTCATCGAATTAAATCCAAACCCATGTTGATGAAACTATCTTATTCCTACATAGTTAGTTTTAGCCTCTATCTTAGACATCTCAGTGCATTTTTAACTTAAGTTGCATTTCTCCTTATTTATTGTTATTTTTATAAAGTTTTAATAGGCACAATAAATTATACAAATTAGTATTGTAATTATTGTAATAGTATTTACTAATTTATGTATTCAAGACCCTTAACTAAATTAGGAATAAGACTCTAATATTCCTAAAACTATTAAATCATTTGGTGAACCTGACTTATTTCATTTGTACATAAAAACCTTAAAAACCCTAGGGAAAATTCCTTGCTAGTTTTTCCAATATTTTTATGATTTTTATTGAATATTTAAATAAAAAATGTATATTTGAATTATTTTTAAATTTACTTTAGTAATTTTTAAAATAATTTATTTCAAACCCTAGTTGCCTATATTAGGTCCCGGTATTTTTTTGATTTTTTTTCCTGCATATTTAAATTAGAAGTTCACATTTTATTTTAAAATTACATAGTAATTTTTTTTAAAATCATTTTATTTCTAACCCTAGTTGCATTTACTAAGTCCATTTAAATCAGAATCTTTCCAATATTTTTCTAATTTTCTTACCTACATATTTAAATTAGAAATTCACACTAATTTTTAAAATTCCATAGTAATTTTAAACAAAAAAATCATCATTTTTCAAAACCTTAGTTTCATATACTAGGTCCCATTACTTTTGAGGTATCACCTTACATAATTGTGAGATTTGTATCCTTTCTATGCATATTCTAGTTCATTGTTTAGATTATATTTAATTAATCTGCTCTTTCATTTTTTAAGTTGTTTTCCTTATGCCACTTAAGCTCTTTTCATCTCTTACTTTGAGATAAAGTGTAATACTTAGTGTCAACCCTCCTAAATTCACCAAGATTCCTTCAACCCAACCATATACCATGGATAAACAACTAGATCAACTTCTTGCTATATATCCTACACATCCAAATTACACCAATTTCCATGAGGATAATTTTGACAATGAGCAGTATGAGAATAATAATGATGATACAAACACTGATGTTCATGATCCACCACATCCGTTTCTTGATCCACTTCCACCTATTGTTGATAATGATGTATTTTTCAATAAAGAATTGATTCTACAAAGTTTTAGATAAAGACGCATGGAATAACCCTGAGATCATACTCTTATCTTAAAATCTATTTTATAAATTAAAAAGGCTAAGAAAGTTGAGTCTTCCATTCCTTCAGAGAAACTAGTTGTAAATGACACTATGGGGGTAACTATGTCTCAACAACCCCTTATAGCAGCCCAACCTTCCTATGAGGCACCACTAGTTATAATTAGTATATCTTTGTTTCTTTATGTGTTAACCCTTGTGCAAGAGATAAAATCTATTCAATCCAAGGTGATACATCTTGATCAAGGTAGTTCTAGACCAATGTAGGCTTTGGATTCTTTTTCTCTATTGTATACACCATTGGCATGTAATATTGATTCTATACCCTGCCACCATGTTTTGTTTAACCCAAGCTCACTTTATATGATGGAAAGGGTGATCTAGAGACACACTTGAGAGATTTTCATGTAACATGCTTGGACTATGTGCTAAATTACTAGATACTAACAAAGCTATTTATACATAGTCTAAAGGATTATACTTTAAAATGGTCATATAGTCTACCAAATTAGTTAGTCAATGTGTTCAATCCTTTAGCTGACTTGTTTCTAGCTCATTTCAGCATTGACATTGGTGATAAGGTTTCTTATGCCCAAGTTGTACAACAAAAACAAAGGTCAAATGAGCATATCATAGATTTTATTCTTCAATATAAGACTATCTTGGCTAAGATGACTAGCCCCATGGCTAATCAAGAGTTAAAATATCTCTTCAAACAGAGTCTTCTACTAGCTTTGCATGAATCAATAATGTTCAAGAGAGTCTCTTCCTTCACTGAGTTACGTCATACAGTAAAGGAAAGGGAAGTCAAACTAATTTAAATGGGAAAACTCAAGTATAAAATCATATCTAAAACAACAAATAAGAGTGACAAAAAAGTCCCATACAAATTAAAGGTCAATGATAACAAAAGTCAAAATCAACAAATAATTAATTTAGCTTTAGAGCCCCCTCAGTGAGTGGTTTTATTAGCACCTCCTTAGGGAATTTCCAATCTACCAATATCTCTAGCCAGAATCTTACAATATCTATTGGAATGTAATATCATATCTCTCCCTCCTATTTGGGAAGTTTATCTAACAAAGCCTCTTCCATGAGGATATGATCAAAATGCATTTTGTGATTTTCATAGGGCACCAGGCCACACAACCAATAGATGTATTAGTTTGAAACACAAGACACAAGACTTTATAGATGGAAACATTACTGATCTTAGCACTCTAATTGAGCCTCCTTAGGAAAATCAAACATAGGGCAAAGATTTCAAAATCTTCTCATATCCTTTCCCACAACATTCTAAACAAGAGATAGGAAATACATTAGGTGTTCATCATGCATATCATGCACACCTTCCACCAGCTACATATAATGCACTTTTAATTGAGACACATCCTTTGAGAAACATGAGTGGTGTGTATAATTCTAGAGTTCCATCTAGACCTTCCATCTCCTTCTCAGAGTAAGAGATAGTTGAGGATGATTCAGATCACCATGCACTCTTTATCAGAGTTTACATTAATCATCATCCCATTCATAGTGTTCTCATAGACAATGGATCCATTATGAACATGTGAACTATGACATTAATATAGTATTTAGAATATTTAGAGTAGTATATTACCTTGATCGACATAGTTATCAATGGATTTAGAGGGCACATACAAAGTTCATTGGGTGAGATTTTACTTCCTCTACAAGTTGGGCCAAAACATGTGGCCACACCATTTACTATCATTCCTAGTGTAGGAGTTTTTGATATGTTGTTTGGTCAACCATAAATTTAGAAACTTTGAAAAATAGCTTCTAAAATTCATAGAAGAATGAAATTAATTCACACTAATCAAGTTGTTATAATTAGTGGAGTTTCATATGAGTTACCACTCCCCACTTCATAGCCATCTTCTACTTTGTAGTCACCAATTTTAGCTTCTCCACCAGTTATAGTTCTTCTTCCAATTTAGATTCAGACATATTCAAGGCCTTCCTCGCTAGCATAGAGAGTTCATACACTTCCATAAAGGCCTTTTTTAGAGAAATCATGGTTTCAAGACTCTAGACAATTTTTAGCTACAATGTTCATACCCAGGAAAGTATCATTGAGGTCTCATGCCTCTAAACATAAATGACATGTTTAAAGAGATTATCCTACCACTAGATGGGTCCCTAAGAGCTCTATAGTTGCATCTAATTCTCAAATTTACAAGGGGACCCCATAGTCAATTTTCACTATAGAGCATTTATAGCATATATAACTTTTAGATCCATGGTCTTAGCCCTTCCATCGTACTTCATGATCATGCACGATCCCTCTCCTTGATATAGGACACCATGACAAGAAGTCTCTCATGAGACTCATCAGTTAGTATCATCTCTTATTATCTTGCTTGTACAGAATTTTTTTAAACTACTTGTATATAGCTTCCTTTTAATTACTTGTACATAGTTTATTTTTGCTTACTTGTACATAGTCTCCTCATGATTGATTGTACATGGCTTATACCAAAAACATTCAAATATACTAAAATACCAAAAAAAATTAAATGTGTCAAAATACCAAAAACATTAAAATATGTCAAAATACCAAAAATAATTCAAATTTTCAAAATCCAAAAACATTTAAATAATTCAAAAACATAAACATATTTACATTCTATACATTATTCATGATTTATATTTATACTACCATGATAGACTTACATTTTTTGTATTCTATTATTTATTGATTTATCTACATTACCATGCTTCACTTGATCTTCTTTGAGTGTGTGCAGTCACATCCAGATCCTTGATTACTTTACTTTACCCATTGAGGGGTTATTCTACTTCTACATTTGAGACATACATCAACATATCTACCCACTGAGGGCATCTTATACATGACTACACCATCCATATTATGTCATTATGACACCATACACTCTAGTTATCATGATGATGTACATTAATTACTAGCTTACATAGATTATTCTATCAACACTTACTAGTATATAACACTTGTGTATTTCTTAGCATATACCTAGTCTTGTACTCCGTGTTTTTCATACTTTAAATTTTTGTTTTACTTAATTAGATGCAATTATATTTATATTATATTACATGATATCCTTTCTTGCTTTGCATACCTAGATGTGATTTCATTTTTTAGTTCCTATTTTGTCTCTTGTGTATGCCTTAGGAAATTTTCCAATGTCCTTTGCTTGTACTCTTCTATGTGTTTGTGGCCCTCATGCCAACCTTGCTTATTTCTAATTATATATGTATATGGTATTTGAATATGCTTTGTATGCTTGCCTTCTAGTTTGAGTGGAATGCACCTATGTCTCTTCTTTGTTTGGACCTTTGACCACTGTGGTATGCTTCTTGCTTCTTGCCTTGTGTGCTTGTTTCTTATTTGCTTCTCACTATTTTCAATTCCATGATCCACATCATGCATTTTCTTGTTATCTTGGATGCCATGATGGACATCATGCTCCATCCCTCCTTGATAACTAAAAACTAACATTTATGGTTTCAATTTAGTATATTAAACATGTTATTACATTTGTATATCTATCTAAGCATACCCTTATTGATCTACAAACTATGTTATATCTTGAGACATCTTTTCAATTATCATTGCTATATCATGTTTTTTGTAACATAACACACTTATAGGGATTTTTATTCTAAGGGAATTCATTATAGGTTCTTCATTCCTACCCTCAAAAGAGGGGGGGAAATAGGTTTTTTGTTATAGATATCAAATCTTTTACCAGTGAAAAAATTAGTTTATAGAACTCTCAAAATAGCAATTAGAGGTTAAACCAGGTAGAATATACTAGAAAAATAGTGATGTTTATATAATAGTCATCAAATTTAGTAAAAGACAATAGTGTTGAACATAGACAACAAGACCAGATAGTAGGGCATATTTTTTAGTGCTTCTATCCAAATAGCAAAAAAGCCAAATTTTCTAGAATCAAGTAGAAAAGTAAACTTAGCTATAGTTTTGTCAGAAATAGACAAGTTTAGATATAGCAGTTTTAGTATAGTTTTTCTCAAAGAATCTAGATATAGGGGGAATTATACATGGCATGATGGGTCTTGCTTCTAATTTTAGATTAGGAAGTTGGTATAACTTCTAGATCAGAATCCATGTTATAGACACTAGTGATTGGGAGCAATATGCATGACACATTTGACTTCTTTTATTTTCAAGTTCAGTATATTACCTAGGCATTATTAGTAGTTACATGCCTTACTCCATTTATAGGTTTTTATCATCATTTAGAATTGGATTTAATAAAATCCTAATCTCTTCCTTTTAGAGTGGCCAAGATTAGCCTATTTTATAGTAAACATTTGACTATCCATACCACATTGTTAGATTTTAGAGCATTCATGGGCTTTAGGAACCATCTCATATGATACACATTCATAATGGTATCAGTTCATAGCAGTACTTAGTGGGAAATGATGGTGTAGACACCGAAATTGTGTCTACTCCTTGGTCGACTCCCCCCCTTGGTCCCCTTGGTCCACTTCTACACATTCCTAACCCACACACTTATTAATTTAAAATATGTTATTATTTCGAGATAGAATGTTTCTAACTATTTTTCACTTTTCCACATTCAAAAGGAATAAGAAACTAAGAAGTAATTGGTCAGGGGTGTAGACACTGAAATCGTGTCGACTCCCCTGGTCATTCCCTGTCTTATTCTTCTTCGCCTATTTTACCCTTGTCGATCACTTGTTCCACCAACCTTGACCCTTGCAGCATGTAAAAATGAGCACAGAGCTAAAACTAGACTCTATCCCCATTATGCATCTGCCGACGACAGTCTTTACCCGGTTGATGTCACCGACATCGGTCACTTATCAGCCGACGTCAGCAATCCTGCCAACGTCGGTCACCTTACCATTATCCATTATCAGTTATCATTCGGTTTTCATTCAGTTTCCCGAATGGTTATCGAACCATCTCTAGAACCGTCCCTCACCTTCATCAGCGTCCACCAACCATTCGAGAGGCTAATCACGCTAATCAACCAATCAATCTGACTCTCTCCCTCAGGTACACAGCAAGCTTCTGCAAGTGAACAACAGGGATTCTTCATCAGCAACAGGTCTTCAACAAGCGGCAACAACAACAACAACAACAACAGAGACTAGTAGGCATAGGTATGTTGTACTCTGTTTGTTTTCTTTATGCTTTCTAGTCATTTCTAAACTAGATTTAGCACTTCTTTCCCTCAGTTTTGACTGTCACCCAGACCCAGATTCCTATCTCCCTGATTGGCTTCCTCTATCTCTCTATCCCTTTCTGTCCATTTGACTCCCCTGTATCTCTGCACAGACCCCCTGACTGCCTCAAATCAGACTCAGACCATCCACAGACCAAGCCCTGACCAGGAACCTAACCAGACCCGTCTAGAGGCCATTGCCCCGACCGACGCCAGTCATTACCTCCACCGACGTCGGTAGACTAACCGACGTCGGCAGACCCGACAACCGACGCCGGTGAGACCACCGACGTCGGCGACTGCAACTAGGCCGACAGCTTCTTCCAGGTAAGCCTTTGCTTTCTTTTCTCTTTCAGTTTGCTATCATTTCGGTCTATTTTAGCATTCTGTCATTTATCAGTCATTTATCTTTTATAAAAATAGTGGGTTGACCTCCCATAAGGAAGTTCTCATACTTCTGGGAACAAGCTTTCGCTTGGCAACCCACCATCTATCCATCTAACGCCTTTTTGTCTAAGTTTTCTTCTTTGCAGGTGTCATTCCTCCATAGCCAAAGAGGGGTGCTCACAAACGTCTGGATTACGGTGCGCAATCTTTATCCAGGTATCTTCTAGCCTTGACCATTTCTTTTAGTTTCTTTATTCATCTTTTGAATGTAGAAAGCAATTTTGCATAGAAACATTCTGGCACGCCCGGTGGGACCCTAGGTCCTTCCTTGGGTTCTTTCTTTCTTTCATTCATATAGGTGCATTAGGTTCCTTCCTTTTCACCTCCTTTCATCTCTTCTTAAACGACATCATAAGCAGGACTAAAACGAACATTTCTTTCTTTCTTGCACTTCTAGACTAGCTAAAACTCATATTCTTCGACTCCTTCTCCATTCGTCTTCATACGAACAAACATTTCGACTTGGGCATTAAAACACTTTGCATTCATTTCTGTTTGCCTGCATCTTTTAGACCACACATAGTAACTTAAATTTGCATATTGAATTAATCTAGATCACTTGATGTTACACGACCAAACCACCTGCACAAAACAAACATTTTAACTTACCTGAGACAGGGCCCGACTGGGATTTCATCCCCCAGCAGATACCTTACCCATCCTGGTGATCTTACTTGGATTTCATCACCAAGGGGAAAGCCCACTCCGTTCTCTGGCGGAGTATAATCTCTAGGTGAGGTATATCTTGGCTAAGCGAAACCAGCTAACCACTGGAATCGTGAAGTGAGGGGAGCTTGCTCCTTAGCACCAAGCCGCGTACCGAACCTAACACAGACTTCTTGAGCACCATAACAAAACCCGAAACCATCCATAGACTGCTTCTTCTAGGACCCGACTCACAAAACCAACCTTCCACTACACACATTCTAAGGCATAAGTCACTATAATCCTAAAAAATTACTCCTAGGATTTTAGGATCTGCTTGTGTCTTCATCTTTTTTTAGTTCTTATCTGCTTGTTTGAGCTTGTGAGGACGTTCTTCCTTGCCTTGAATGGTTCTGACACGTAGTCAAACCAAGGCTCTTCTTGACCACACTAGCCATCAATCTCTTTTGCCTACCCCGTCTATAAACAATCATATAATGGAGTTCTACTCAGAGACCGAAAGAATTCCTACTAGACTATCTCCAACCCAGACGCCTATCATCCCAGAAGGGGACCAAGATTTTGCAAGATTCTTGGACCTCAATACTGCAGCCCTCCAAAACTATCTCGTGAGAAACCCAACGTGAAACCTCTCGGGTGACGTGGCGACGACATCAACACCGTTCGCCACCCAACCTTTCACGACTCAACCTTTCGCCTCAACCGTTAACCTAACCATGGCCTATACGCAAAGTTCAGCCTTCTCGTCTATTTTTAGACCAACCTCCATCGGGGTTTCGTTACCCCCTCAACCACTTGCAATTCAAACAAGTTCTACATCATACCAGAACTTGATTGTCTCGACCCCTCACACTCTTGCACCTATATATGCAGGAGTGCCTACCTCCTCTTTTGCCCATGCCACCACACAACCTCCTTTGGCGGTATCTAGTCAGCCTATGCCTTCTACCTTCATAACCCAACCACCCTTAGCCTCTACTTCTGCCCCTGCGACTAGTCATCCGTACGTTGCACCCTTATTGGTACAACTGACTACGTCGTACACCTCTTCTAGTCTCCTTCAAGTGCCTTACAACCTAGGGGGCGCTCCATCCACCAATCCGTCAGCAGACATCATCAAGATGCTGATGGATAAAATGTCCAGTCTCAAAGATTCTATCTCTGGTTCAAGTAATATCTTTTCATATGACCAGATTTACAACGAGCCCATCCATCCTTCTGTCCCTATCCGACCATACCCCAACCATTGGGAGCTTCCTAAATTTACTCGCTTCCAGAGTAAGGAGGACCCGCAACAACATCTACGGGCATTCAGACATGCCTGTTACCTTATCGCCCATGACGATGCGTTACTTCTACGCACATTTCCTATGTCTCTTTCTGGCCCTGCCCTTGACTGGTATAGCTCTCTTGCCAGACATTCTATCTTTTCATTCATTCAACTCGCCCAACTATTCATTGACCATTTCTCAATCAATATCACTAAACAAATCTCGATCACAGACCTTTACTCCATTAGGCAATTTGACGACGAATCAATAGTCAATTTTGTCGCCCATTGGAGAGGCTTGATTAATCAGCTCTCCTTCTCCTTGCCTCAACCTGAGCTCATTGAGCTCTTTTCTCGAGCATGTGTCAGTCACATCTCGTCCACTTTGCGGGTTCAAACATTCCACACTTTCGACAAGGCCTTCACCATGGCCCAAAAGCTTGAACTCCGCACCATTGAAGAAGATAAGGTCAAATTGTGTAACACTAACACAAGAACCAATGACCATTCTTCTTCCAGACCTTCTTCTGCCCACTCTCAATCCAAGGGGTCAGCAAACACTATCATCTTTAGACCATCATCTTCAATAATAACCAACCGATCATCATCTTCAACATTAAACTACATCAATAAACATTTTCAACGTCAATCCTTACAGCGTCAATTCACTCCAATTGGGGAGTCATATGCCTCTGTCTTGGATAAACTCGTCAAGCAGGGGGTCCTCAATCTCCCTTCAATCCAACCACATCTATTCGACCCCTCAACACCTATCCCTGCATGGTACAAGGAGAATCACTTTTGCAACTATCACCGTGTCAAAGGCCATGACACGGATCACTGTCAAACTTTTAAAAACATCGTCCAGGACATGCTAGACAAGGGGGATCTCATCTTGGATAACCCGAATGCACCACCCAACCAAAACCTTGACATCTTCAAGCAACCCTTTTCTAATCACCCGCCTACTCAAGACAATATCCAAACCATGATCAATGACCCTCAAGACCATGATATACACACGGTCGACACTATCTTTTCTCTTACCCCTGACCAACCTCTTTCACAGGTGGAAGATATTTCTTCCCCTATACCTCCTCCACATGGTGAAGAACTTTCTTCTCCTACTTGTCCTCCATCGACTTCTCCCATATTGGAGGACACTTTGACCACATCAACACCAGCTGCCTCGTCTTCATCCTTATTATCATCCATACATGATCATACCTTTTTGACTCCCCAACCACACACAAAAGCCATGACTACTCCAGAGCTCTTTCCACTTAAAGAGCCCACACCTTTAATCCCTTCTCCATTGAGAGAAGAACCGTCCTCATTTAAGTCCAAACCCGCGCAGGCGTCCATCATGCCCAAAGCGATTAAACCTCTTAGTGTTCACCCCACATCTAACCTCGCCTCACACAACGGTGGCCCTCGACCCAAACCTACGAAAGCTACTAGACCTCATCGGAGAACTCCTCCTCCACCTTCGTCATTGCCCTCTATTTTGGGCCCGCATCCGTCCACTTTACTAGGAGTGCTTCCCACTCCCATACTTCACAAAGGCAATTTGCTTCTATTACTCTCTCAACCCGTTAAACATATATCTCCTTCAAATCATAGACCAATGCCTCTTACGCCTCCCAAACCAACGTCACCAACCCTCACTGCAATAAGACATCTAGACCCGTTAGCAGGTTCTTACGCCTTGCTGTTACGGCAATTGTTGCAGTCCTCTCGCCTCAATCTCCCGCCTCTTAGACCATATCACTCTCTCAGACCAAAACCCCCTTGGTTCGATGACACTCAGGTTTGTGCGTATCATCGCACGCCTGGACACGACACCGAACATTGTTGTGCCCTCAAGGTTGCTATTCGCCAATGTCTTGGGAATGACACCCTTCTTCTCGACCACATCATCAATAAACTTTCAACACCGCCCCACTCATCAACTCTCGGATCAAGGCCATCTTGGTTCGACAACTCTAAATTTTGCCACTATCATCACACTCCGAGACATGACACCGAGCGTTGTTGTGCTCTTAAAGCTGTCATTCGTCACCATCGGAAAAAGGATTCCCTTCTTATCAAGGATCCTCTTGACCACCCCTCCGACAAATCATCAACACCGACCCATGCCTCTCCAACTTCGTCACCTAAATCAGGATCTCCACGCCAGACTAGGGTCCCTTCGCCGCCTTTAACCCCCTTATTCGACATCAACACTGTCCATCTGACCAATAAACCTCAACCGACCTTAACCAATCCGTCAAACATTCTCCCTAGCCGCTGGGGGAATTCAACCTTCATCCAAACCTCGACCAATTTTTCAACACAGTCTCAACCACATATCAATCACTCTTTCAACTTAGCCTCAATCAGACTAGCAACCAAACATTTAACCCGACCTCAACCAAACATTCGACCCAACCAAAGACCAAATACTAACCAATCAACCCTCGACCAACCATTGACCAACTATCTAATGACCAAATCTCAATCAAATATTGACCAACCTTTTTATCAAAACATTCAACCAGTCTCGACCAATCAACAACAATATCAACCAACTTCACATCCACTCATCAATCAACACCTGACCAATCTGGAAAGAGTAAATGGAGCAAGTTTGCTCCTAATTGGCTCGGACCTTTTATTATCACGCAAAAGCATACACCAGGGACTTATCAGAACCTGAGCCTCTTAATGCGTTGCATCTGCGACCGTTCTACTGCTAGTCGAGTACTCGTCCACTTGACACTTAACTTGAGCTCGTCCCTTGAGCAATCCCCATCCTTTTAATCCTAATTTCTTTCAACCCTATTCCTATTAACAATTCCTATAACCCTTTTATGCTGTATGGATGTTTTGTCCTAATAAAAGGGAGCCCTTGACCTTCTATAATCTTGTCCATGACTCACATTTCTATAAAAACAAATCAAGATGTCACAATATCCATGGTCACTATATCAATATCAAAATCAAAAAAAAAAAGACAGACTGCTCCCTCGAAGGACAGCTGTACTATAATTGCTGTATTACTAGACTGATCCCTTGAAGGACAGCTAGGCCAACTTATCAAACATTTAAAGCAAAAGTATAGACCACTCCCTCGAAGGATGGCTATGACTAATTCTTGCTACAAACAGAAATCTTTCTTAGAAGCTTCCCGCATTGATCAGCTTCGCAACCTGACCACCAAGCAAATGACATCTCTATGCAAGCTTCCCGCATTGATCAGTCTGCGCAAAAAAAAATGAGTCATGGACTTGACTTATAGTTGTCTCAGGGTCTCCTATAAATAGGGGCAAAGTTATCTCTG
Organism: Torreya grandis; assembly: GCA_037957365.1. NCBI lineage: Eukaryota > Viridiplantae > Streptophyta > Pinopsida > Cupressales > Taxaceae > Torreya > Torreya grandis. The sequence continues at coordinate 1,170,684 of JARHVA010005448.1, read as the reverse complement.
CTCTTAAAACGGATTACCCTCTTTCCTCCTCCTATCACCTGCTCAAGGGAATTCGATCTCACTTTAATGTCTAAGTGATTCGATTACCGCTCTAACATCACTATGGTCAACGACGTCACGCATGAATGGGGCTCTTGGTTCTCATAACCCCTATCTATGCTATCTTTTTGGTCCTTGTCAATGAAAGAGCAATATGCTTTTCACTTCTTCTGCACTTTGGTCACATTCACCTTCATCACTTGTCAATCGACTCAACTCAACTCTCTTTTCAGACCACTCACATAGCCTATGCCCCCTAGTTTCTATGGACACCAATACACATGGAAACTATCGACCCGCCGCAATTTATGTTTAGCATAAACCAATACTTGCTGAAGCATAAATAAACCTCAATTCATTTTTAGCATACATCCATCACGAATATGGAATATTGCTAGGGATGAAAAACCCCTCAACCAATGTTGCAGAATACACCATTTGAAAAAGGCTGCAACATCTTTTCTCTTCATCATTTCATCATAACCATGACCAATCTATCAACCATTTTAACCACCTGTCTACCACTCAGACCCTTTGTCTGAACTACATTGGTCTGAGGCCCTATGAACAGGGGCTATGTAGGCAGCACTCAGTTGACATGGGGTCTCCTGAGGTTAGCTCGACCACATCCTTTCGTCCATTCCTCCCCTCGACCACCAACCATTGGAGATCATACCTATCTCCTCCGACCTCGACCACTTCCAAGACATTGTTACCTTGGTTGTTTTTGCATGTATGCTACCTCATGACTGGTTAGCCGAATTATGCGCAGACCTTTTGGACCCTCACAAGTATCGGATCGCAAACCGGTTGATCCCCACTACTTGTGACTTTTTCATGTTTCTAGGAGCACTTCCTGAGCCTGGGATACCTAGAACACGACGACCCATTTGGAGCTTCAGCTTAGATTGAATAACCCGATTAGCAGACGACTAAATGCTGGGGCCCGGTTATTTCAATTTTGGCACTCCTCGACCCTTGACCTATGACACTTTGACCTAACCATCTCGTGCAGTGGTATGCACGCAATCATGACTTTTGCAGCGTTCACCCTCACCCCTTTTTCATCCACTCTTTGTCAAATCAGCACCCAATTCCTGATTCCCTTCCCTCGACTCCTACTTTGAGGGGGAATACCTCATCCATAATCGGGGCAATCCGCTTCCTATTTTTGTCTTACAATTCATCCAAAACAACCAACAAGATGAAATCAACCTTATCCCTCACCTGGGGCAATCACTCCTATTTTTGTCTTGCAGTTCATCCAGAATAATCAACAAGACAAAAAGGGGCAAATGTAGACACCAAAATCGTGTCGACTCCCCTGGTCATTCCCTGTCTTATTCTTCTTCGCCTATTTTACCCTTGTCAATCACTTGTTCCACCAACCTTGACCCTGGCAGTAGCATGTAAAAATGAGCACAGAGCTAAAACTAGACTCTATCCCCATTGTGCATCTGCCGACGACGGTCTTTACCCGGCCGATGTCACTGACGTTGGTCACTTATCGGCCGACGTCAGTAATCCTACCGACGTTGGTCACCTTACCATTATCCGTTATCAGTTATCATTCGGTTTTCATTCAGTTTCCTGAACGATTATCGAACCATCTCTGGAACCGTCCCTCACCTTCATCAGCGTCCGCCAACCATTCGAGAGGCTAATCATGCTAATCAACCAATCAATCTGACTCTCTCCCTCAAGTACACAGTAAGCTTCTACAAGTGAACAACAGGGATTCTTCATCAGCAACAAGTCTTCAACAAGTGGCAACAATAACAACAGAGACCAGCAGGCACAGGTATGTTGTACTCTATTTGTTTTCTTTATGCTTTCTAGTCATTTCTAAACTAGATTTAGCACTTCTTTCCCTCAGTTCTGACTGTCACCCAAACCCGGATTCCTATCTCCCTGATTGGCTTCCTCTATCTCTCTGTCCCTTTCTATCCATTTGACTCCCCTGTATCTCTGCACAAACCCCCTGACTGCCTCAAATCAGACTCAGACCATCCACAGACCAAGCCCTGACCAGGAACCTGACCAGACCCATCTAGAGGCCATTGCCCCGACCGACGCCAGTCATTACCTCCACCGACGGCGGCAGACTAACCGACGTCGGCAGACCCGACAACCGACGCCGGTGAGACCACCGACGCCGGTGACTGCAACCAGGCTGACAACTTCTTCTAGGTAAGCCTTTGCTTTCTTTTCTCTTTCAGTTTGCTATCATTTCGGTCTATTTTAGCATTCTGTCATTTATCAGTCATTTATCTTTTATCAAAATAGTGGGTTGACCTCCCATAAGGAAGTTCTCATACTTCTGGGAACAAGCTTTCGCTTGGCAACCCACCATCTATCCATCTAACGCCTTTTTGTCCAAGTTTTCTTCTTTGCAAGTGTCATTCCTCCACAGCCAAAGAGGGGTGCTCACAAACGTCTGGATTATGGTGCGCAATCTTTATCCAGGTATCTTCTAGCCTTGACCATTTCTTTTAGTTTCTTTATTCATCTTTTGAATGTAGAAAGCAATTTTGCATAGAAACAAGGGGTTTGTACATACCTAGATGAAGTTTGTGCACCATTATCCAGACATTTTAGGGACTCCTCTTTGGCTGTGGAGGATGACACATGTATTCAGTTGTCTGCCTCCCACAGTCACCGATGCCAGTTAGTCTGTCATCATTGGTTTGTCTGGTTGTGTTGCCAACATCAGTTAGTCTGCCGATGTCGATAGGGGAAATGGGCCTGGAGGCCAGCATCGATCGGGGTAATGGCCTTGGAGGTCAGCTTTAGTTGGGGCAATGGCCTTGGATGGGTTTTGGATGGGTCTCTGGTCGATGGAATGGTCTGTGGTAGTCTGGGAGTCTTGATGGTTTTTGTAGGGTTTTGCAGGGTAGAGAGTAAGGCCTGAGGAAGGAGTCAAGTAAGGGATAGGGTTTCAAAAAGAGTGAGAGTATGAAGAAGGCTTCTCAGCCTTCTCAAGAAGAGAGTCAGGTCTGGTCTGGTTGATAGCCAGGTCTGGTTGATAATATGGCTTAGAAGCAATAAATAAAAAACTGATTACAAATACATTCTAAGCTACTAAAATGACATAAAAGAAGAATACTTAGCTCCTTAGTAGAGAACCAGAAGTGTAGAAGCCTTGTTGTTAATGCAAAAGACTCCTTAAAAAGAGGTAGAGTGACTGATGCAGAGTCCTTGTGGCCTGTGATGCTTGATGTGCATCTGGGAGAGAGAGCGAGAGGTCAAATACCTATACCCAATGAATTAGCATTTGGGTCTGTGATTCTAGCATCCTATGGGGAAGAGAATTTGCCTTCGGGTTGTTTTAAGTGACTGACATTGGTGATCCCACCGGCATCGGTTGACTAGTAATCGATGTCGATGGCTAAAAGGTGGGAAAAAGGGCTAAAATTAGCCTTTTTCCCATTCTTCCAACTGCCAGGTCTAATTTTCATTGGAAAATGGTTGAAGGTGGATTAAATAAGGGTGAGAGGGTTGAAATAGGTCATAAATTGGTCATAGGGTGACGGGAGGCATCTAAGGGTAAGGAATCCAAGGAGAGGAGTCAAGGGTGGTGTGTCAAGGGGGTGGTATTAATTTAAAATAAGTTATTATTTTAAATTAATAAGTGTGTGGGTTAGGAATGTGTAGAAGTGGACCAAGGTGACCAAGGGGGGAGTTGACCAAGGAGTAGACACAATTTCGGTGTCTACATTTGCCCCTTTTTGTCTTGTTGGTTATTCTGACGAACTGCAAGACAAAAATAGGAGTAAGTTGCCCTAGGTATGGGATGAGGTCTTTTTTGTCTTGTTGGTTGTTCTGACAAATTGTAAGACAAAAATGAATGTTGGTTGCCCTGATTATGGGATGAAGTATTCCCCCTCAAAGTGGGAGTCAAGGGAAGGGAACCTGAAATAAGGTGCTGATTTGATAGATAGTGGATGGATATGGTGAAGGTGTGAGTGTGAACGCTGTAATAGTTGGGATTACGTGCATACCACTTCACGAGATGGTCAAGTCAAATTGTCACAGGTCAAGGTTGAGGAGTGCTAAAATAAAAATAATTTGGCCCCAGCATTTAGTCATAGTTGATTGGGTTATTCGATCTAAGCTGTAGCTCTAATGGTCATTGTGTTCCAACTATCCTGAGCTCAGGAAGTGCTCCTAGAAAACATGAAAATGTCACAAGTAATGGGGATCAACTTGCTCACAATCCAATACTTGTGAGGGTCGTAATGCGGGTGCGAACAATTTGGCTAACTATTTATGAAGTAGCCTACATACAATCAAAACAACTAAGGCAAAGTTGTCTCAGAAGTGGTCGTGGTGGAAGGAGATAGTCACGATCTCCAAGGTCATTGGTCGAGTCGAGTCGAGATAGATAGTAGGTGCATTAGATGGAAAAATGAAGGAATGTGTTGAAGGAATGGCCGAGCTAACCTTAGAAGACCCCATGTCAACTGAGTGTTGCCTACATAGCCCCTATTTTGAGGGCCTCAGGCCAATGTAGTTCTCCCCAAAGGGGAGGAAGATGGTCAGTTATGGATGGGTTAGATGAGGTTAAGTCATGGTTAAAGGTAATATGGTTTGTCTATCAATTAGATGAACAAATGGATGTGGTCGAGCTAACCCTAGAAGATGTCATGTCATCTAAGTGCTGCCTACATAGCCCCTGTTAGAAGGGCCTCAAACCAATGTAGTTCAGGCGAAGAGTCAAAATGGTTGATGATTGGTTTTGGTCATGGTTAAAGGTCAAATGGTTTGTCCATCAAATAGATGAACAAATGGATGTGGCCAAGCTAACCCCAGAAGATGTCATGTCATCTGAGTGTTGCCTACATAGCCCCTGTTGGAAGGGCCTCAAACCAATGTAGTTCTCCCAAAAGGGAGGAAGGGTCAAAGTGGTCAACAGTTGGTTTTGGACTAGGTCAAGCCATGGTCAAAGGGTAATATGGTTTGTTCATCAGATAGATGAACAAATGGATGTGGCTGAGCTAACCCCAAAAAATGTCATGTCATCTGAGTGCTGCCTACATAGCCCTTGTTGGAAGTGCCTCAGACCAATGTAGTTCACGCGAAGAGTTAAAATGGTTGATGATTGGTTTGTTCAGGTTATGTCATGGTCAAAGGTAAAATGGTTTGGCCATCAAGATAGATAGACAAACAGATGTGGCCGAGCTAACCCCAGAAGATGTCATGTTATCTAAGTGTTACCTACATAGCCCTTATTTGAAGGGCCTTAGACCAATGTAGTTCAGAGGAAGAGTCAAAATAGTTGATGATTGGTTTTGGTCATGGTTAAAGGTCAAATGGTTTGTCCATCAAGTAGATGAACAAATGGATGTGGCCGAGCTAACCCCAGAAGATGGCATGTCATCTGAGTGCTACCTACATAGCCCCTGTTTGAAGGGCCTCAGAACAATGTAGTGTAGAATGGTTGATAGGTTGGTTTGGTCATGATGATGTTACAGCCTTTTCCATATTGTGTGATGGTGTATTCTGTAACATTGGTTGAGTGGTCTTTCATCCCTAGTAATTTTCCATATTAGTAATGGTGTATGCTAAAAATGAATTGAGATTATTTATGCTTCAGCAAGTAATGGTTTATGCTTGACATAAATTGTGTCTGGTCGATAGTTTCCATGTGTATTGGTTTCCATAGAAACTATGTGAAATGGACTATGTCATGTCAGTGGTCTGAAAATGTTTGGTTTGATTTTGGTTGGGTTTAGAAAATGATTTGGTTGAATGTGACCAAGGTGTAAGAAGTGAAAGGCGCATTTCTCTTTCATTGATAAGGACCATAATGATTACATAGATAAGGTTTTTGCAAACAAAAGCCCCGTTCATGCATTACATCATTGACCATTGATTGTGTTAGAGGAGTACTCGAATCACTTGACATTAAGTGAGCTCAAAATCCCTTGAGTATGTTGGGGTGTGAGATGTTAGGATTATGTGAGATGGATGGATGGGGGAACCCTTTTTGGCAGGAACAACTTTGCCCATTTTATAGGTGACCCTGAGAATGACTATAGACAAGTCCATGAATTTATAGTATGTCAATCAGTTTTGTTTTTTTTTTGGTAGACTGATCAATGCGGGAAGTCTACGTGGGGATGTTGTCTTATTTTGTGGTCATGTTGTGAAGTTGATCAATGCAGGAAGCTTCTGAGATAATGTTGAGTATGTAGCAAAAGTTAGGCATAGCCATCCTTCGAGGGAGTGGTCTATATTTTTCTTTGTATATATGAAAGTCTTTGAATAGCTGTCCTTCAAGGGAGTAGTCTATCAATTATAGCAATTATGTAGTTGTCCTTTGAGGGAGCAGTCTACATTTATAGTTTTATGACCTTTGAATAGGCATCCCAGTGTTATATTATTTTTATTTTTGACTGGATTTTGGTCATGGACTTGACTATAGAGGTTTAGAGGGTTTCCCTTTTATTAAGACAAAGCATTCATGCTTGACAAAAGGGTTGACTAATGTTTGTAGGGTTGAGGGTTGAAAAGGAATAGGAATGACGATGATGGGGATTGCTCAAGGGATGAGCTCAAACTAAACGTCAAGTGAATAACTATTTGACTAACAGTAGAGTGGTCGAAGATATAAGGCATAAAGGGGCTCAGGTTTTGGTTGGTCTTTGAAAGAAGACAGATGATAAGTCCCTGATCCATGTGTTATGATGTAAGTTTCGAGTCAATTAGGAGCAAACTTGCCCCATTTTCTTCATTCCAAATTGGTCACATGTTGGTCATTGTTTGGTTGGTTAATGTTTGGTTGGGGTCGATGTTTGGTTGGTCGATGTTTGGTCGAGGCTTGGTCGAGGCTTGGTCGAGGCTTGGTCGATGCTTGGTTGAGGCTTGGTTGATATTTGGTCGATGTTTGGTTGGTTGATGTTTGGTTGATGTTGGATGTGAAGTTGGTCAGGATGTTATTGGCATTTAGGACAATGCCAAACATATTTGTTGCAATCTTGGTGAAGAGTGGGCCAATAATAGCCCAGATAAAGGATGTGCTTGGCAAGTGAGTTACCGCTGAATTTTCCCCCACAAATCTTGTCATGTACTTGTTTGATGACATGGGAGGTTTCGGTGGTTATTAGGCATTGGATAAGGAGACCATCGAGACCTCGCTTGTAAAGAAGTCCCCCTAGCATGGTGTAGCAAGCAGTGTTCTTCATAAAAGCTTGCCATCTATTGCTAGAGATTTTGGGAGGGATGATAGAATATGTTAAGTAGTCCACAAGTCACTTATACCAAGTGTTATGTAGACTAGAGTGGTTAGGAGGAATTTCCCCCAGTGATGATGGTCGAGACATGTCCAAGATAGAAATCTTGGGTTGTGTTGGTTGAGAGGTCTTGACGAATAATGGATATGTCAAAGGTGTAGAAGTTTGGTCTTTTCCTTTATTCTTCACAGTTTGGGGCCTGGTGGCCACATTAACAGTGTTGATTTCAAATAAAGGTTGAAGAGGTGGTTGAGGGACCATAGTCTGATGATGGGATCCAAATTTATGTGATGAGGTTCGAGAGTCATGGGATGGTGTCGATAGTTGGTCAAAAATGTGGTCAGAAGAAGCCTCAATGTGAGGGGTGTCCTTTACCAGATGTTGATGGATGACAGCTTTAAGAGCACAACAACGCTTAGTGTCATGCCCCAGTGTGTGATGATACCAACATATTTTAGTGTCATTGAACCAAGGTGGTTTTGGTCTGAGAGGTTGGTAAGGCTTGATAAGCAGGAGGATGATGCTATATGACTGCAACAATCGACATAACATCAAAGCATAATAACCCTTTAATGGGTCTGCGCTCTTCGTTGAAGTAGAGGTTGACAATTTTTGTTTATGAGTTGTCTAGAGGGTTTGCCATGTCACCTTTTTAGTTGGCAGTATGGCCACATGTGGAGATGGCACGTTCTTGTTGAGAGGTGTTAGATGTGGGAGCAATCCTGCTAAAGTAGATGGATGTGGACCCAATATGGATGGTAATGGTGAAGGTGGGGAAGGATTTCTTCGATGGGGTTTAGTAGCCTTCTTTGGTTTAGTGTGAGGACTACTATTGTGTGGGGCGAGGTTTAAGTCTACCGTCACTGGTGGGTGAGTGAGGTTGGACATGGGGTGCACACCGAGGGGTTTAACCTATTTCGACATGGTATATGACTGAAAGGATTTGGATGAGGTTGCATGAGGTTTTATAGTCAGTCGTTTAAAAGATTGAGGTGATTGTGAGAGAATCATCACTGGATCTTCTTTGGTCAAAATTGGTGAAGTGATAAGTTCCTCTCTCGGTGGAGAAGGAATTGGATAATGTGGTTCTTTAGTTGGATAGAGCGTAGGAATAATCATGGCTTCTTCGTGTGGTTGAAGAGCAAAAAAAATATGATCCCCCATTGATGATAAGAAGGATGAGGGTGAGGCAGTCAGCGTTGGTGTCATCAAGGCATCCTCCAATATATGAGAGGTCAAGGTAGATTCTCCCACATGTGAAAGAGGTGTGGATGGAGGACTAATAGGAGAAGAAAGCTCTTCTACCTATGGTGGACAAATAGGAGAAGAAGACTCTTCTACCTGTAGTGGACAAATAGATTGACTAACCTCTTCAGACTGTGGGAGAGGTTGGTTAGAAATGGAAGGCAAAACCCTGTTGACTGTGCGTATGTTACGCTCTTGGGAGTCACTGGCCATGGTCTGCACATCATTTTGATAAGGGGGATGGTTAGGGAAAGTTTGTCTAAAGATGCCTATATTTTGGTTAGGCGGCGCATTTGGGTTATCCAAAACAAGATCACCTTTATCTAGCATGTCTTGGACAATGTTTTTGAAGGTTTTGCAGTTGTCTATGCCATGACCTTTGACATGATGATAGTCGCAAAATTCATTTTACCTGTACCATGTAGGGATAGGTGTTAAGGGGTCAAATTGGGGTGGTCAATTTTGAGGGAGATTGAGGACCCCCTGCTTGACAATTTTTTCCAACACGAAAGCGTATGATTCTCCAATTGGAGTGTATTGACGCTGTATATACCACTGTTGGAATTTTTTTGTGATACTTTGTGATGTGGAAGGTTGAGGTTGATTAGTTATTGTTAATGATGGTGATCTAAAGACCACAGCATTTGCCACTCCCTTGGGTTTGGAGTGGGAAGAATTAGATTTGGACGAAGAAAGGTCATTATATTTTGCATTGTTATTTCACAATTTGACCTTGTCTTCTTCGACCGCGTGGAGTTCAAGCTTTCAGGCCATGGTGAAAGCTTCATCAAATATGCAGAATGTTTGGACCCACAAGGTAGATGAGATGTGTTTGGCACATGCTCTAGAGAAGAGCTCTATGAGCTCAGGTTGAGGTAAAGAAAAGGAGAGTTGGTTGATTAAGCCTCTCCAATGGGCAACAAAATTAGCTATTGATTCATCGTCAAATTGTCTGATGGAGTATAGATCTATGATGGAGACCTTTTTAGTGATGTTTATTGAAAAGTGGTCAAGAAAAAGTTGGGTGAGTTAGATGAATGTGAAAAGGGAGTGACTGGTAATAGAGCTATACCAATCGAGGGCAGCACTAGAAAGCGACATGGGGAATGTGCATAGAAATAATGCATCATCATGTGCTATGAGATAACAAGCATGTCTGAATGCTCGTAGATGTTGTTGTGGTCTTCCTTACTGTGAAAATGAGTAAACTTGGGGATTTCCCACTAACTTGGATATGGTCAAATTAGGACTGAGGGATGAATGGGTTCATTACAAATCTATTCATATGAAAGAACATTGCTTGAACCGGAAATGGATGTCTCAAGATTAGACATCTTATCCATCAACATCTTGATTAAATCAGTTGACAGATTTGCAAGTGGGGTACCCCCTAGGTTGTAAGGTACCTAGAGGGCATTATGAGGGGTGTATGATGTAGTTGGTTGCGCTTATATAGGTGCAACATGTTGGTGACTAGTCATGGGGACTGAAGTTGAGGTTAAAGGGGCTTGCACCATGAAGTTGGAAGGCACAAGTTGACTAGATACCGCCAAAGGTGGGTGAATGGCGGCATTGAAAAAAGGGGAGGTAGACACTCCTACATTTATAGGTGCAAGAGTGTGCAAAGTTGAGACAATCAAGTTTTGCAAATGTGACAAACTTGGTTAAATTGAAGAGTCTTGCGTTTGGCCCTTAGCAAGATAGTGTTGGAGAGCCTTGACGTTATGGTCAAGGAATCTCTCAAAATTTTGATCCCCTTCGAGAACAATTGGAGATTGATCGGGGGTTGACTAGATAGGAGAATATTCAGTGTCTGAAGTACACTCCATTAGAGGACTTGTTATGGAAGGTGAAGGCGGGAGTAATTATTGCCTTGTGTGGTCAACAAGAGTTTTGGTTTGACTGCGTGTCAAAACCATCCAAGGCAAAAAGGGTCAAGTTTTAGAAACTATGTTTTTTTCAGTTTTAGAGAGCAGGTTTTAAGGTTGCTATTTTGGAGGAAAAGTTATTGACAATGAGCGATGTTGGTAGAAAAACTGATGCCGGTGAAAAAAAGTTGCCGACGTCGGTGGAAAAACTGATGTCGGTTATTGTGTTGTTGGGAAGGAAGAAAAAAAAAAGGTTCTGAGTTGTTTGAAGCTTAGAAAAATGCATCCTCACCAACTCAAAAAATTAGATACAGATATAAAAATAGACGAAGACAAGCAGACACTAAACGTTAATTCCTAAGATTAAATTTTAGAGTCTTGTTGGCTTATGCCTTAGAAGAGTGTGTTTGGGAAGTTGGCTTGTAGAACGGGTCCTAGAAGAAGTAGTCTAAGGTTGGTTTCAGGTTAGTTTTAGTGCTCAAGAGTCTTTATTAGGTTCTGTACGTGGCCTGGTGCTAAGGAGCAAGCTCCCCTCACTTCACGAGCCTAGAGATAAGCTGGGTCACTTAGCCAGTATATACTTCCCCTAGAGTTTATACTCTGCCAGAGAACAGAGTGGGTTCTCCCCTTGGTAGTGAAGTCCAAGTAGGATTGCCAGGAAGGGTAAGGTATCTGATAGGTGATGAAATCCTAGTCGGGCCTTGTCTCAGGTAGGTTTAGATGTTTGATTTGTGAAAGTGGTCTAGTCGTGTAACATAAGTGCACTACACTTTATTCATAATGCGGTTTTAAGTTACTAGATGAGTGGACTAAATATGCATTCAGGTAGAAATGAAATGCAATAGATTTTAAGCCCAAATCGAAATGTGTGTTTGGATGCAAATAAGTTGAGAAAGGGTTAAGAGCATGAACTTCACTACTCTAAGATGCAAGAAGGAAAGGTGACAAGGAGAAAAAGAAATATTCTTTTTAACTTTGCTTATGGTTTCGTTTCAAAATAAAGAGATAGAAGAAAAAGGATGCAAGAAGAAATCTAATGCACCTATATGAATGTTTGTTTTTAGAAGAAAAAGAATGATGAACCCAAGGAAAACTCCTAGGGTCCCACCAGGCGTGCCAGAATGTTTCTATAAGTTTTTCACTTTTCTACATTCAAAGGAAGTAAGAAACTAAGATTAATGGTCAGGGGTTTGTATGTACCTAAATGAAGTTTGTGCACCATATCCAAAGGACTGAAGGAGCTCTTCTTTGGCTATGGAGGATGACACCTATAGAGAGAAAGACTTAAACAAGGAGATTGTTAGATGGATATATGGTGGACTGCCAAGCAGAAGCTCGGTCCCAGAAGTGCAAAGACTTTCTTGTGGGATGACAGTCCACTAGTTGATAAAAAGTATGTTAATAGCAAGAGAAATGATGAAAGACTGAACAAAAGAAATAGAGATAATGCATACATGTATTCTGTTGTCAGCCTGTCAGAGTCGCCGACACCGGTTAGTCTGTTGTCATTGGTTTGTCAAGGTTGCGGACGTCGGTTAGTCTGTCGACATCAATTAGTCTATCAATGTCGGTAGGGGAAATGAGCCTAGAGGCTGGGGTCAGTCGAGGCAATGGGGCTTTGGATGAGTTTTGGATAGGTCTCTAGTCGATGGAATGATTTGTGGTAGTCTGAGAGTCTGTGTAGGGTGGTGAGATAGTAGGTAAGGTCTTAGGAGGGGCAAAAGTAGAGGATAAGTTGTCAAAAGAGGGAAAGATATGGGAAAGGCCTCTCAGCCTTTCCAAGAAGAGAGTCAAGTGTGGTCTAGTTGATAGCTGGGTCTGGTTGATAATATTGCTTAGAAGTAGTAACTAGAGAACCAATTACTAATACATTCTAAGCTACTGAGATGACATAAAATAAGAATACTTATCTCTTGCTTGGAGTAGAGCCAGAGGTGTTTAAAATGCTTGTACCTATTGTGTTCATAGCCAAAAGAGCATTTAGTTAAAGTATGATGATTGATCTCAGAGAGTTCTTGTTTATGTCCAGGTCTGAGAGCCGAGAGAGGAAGAGAGTCTGAGATAGAATTTGCATTCGTGGTTTTTGATTGATTGATTCAGCATGTTTCTAACACGCCTGGTGGGACCCCTGGACTTTTCCTTGGGTTCATCATTTTTTTCTTCTAAAATTCAACATTCATATAGGTGTATTAGGTCTCTTCTTGCATCTCTCTTCTATCTCTTTATCTTGAAACAAAACCATAAGCAGGAATTAAAAAGAATCTTTCTTTGTCTTCTTTTCCTTCTTACCTGTATCTAGAGTAGTGAATTCATACTCTTCAACCTTTTCTCCACTTGTCTGCATCCGAACACACATTTCAATTTGGGCTTAAAAATCTTTTACATTTCATTTCTGCTTGCATGCATTTTTAGCTCACCTAGTAACTTAAAACGCATTATAATAAAGCGTAGTGCACTTATGTTACACAACTAAACCACTATCACAAATCAAACATCTAAACATACCTGAGACAAGGTCCGACTAGGATTTCATCACCTAGCAGATACCTTACCCTTCCTGGTAATCCCACTTGGACTTCACTTCCAAGGGGAGAGCCCACTCTGTTCTCTGGCAGAGTATAAACTCTAGGGGAAGTATATACTGGCTAAGTGACCCAGCTTATCTCTGGGCTCATGAAGTGAGGGGAGTTTGTCCTTAGCACCAGGCCATGTAAAGAACCTAATATAGACTCTTGAGCACCAAAACTAACCTAAAACCAACCTTAGACTGCTTCTTCTAGGACCCGTTCTAAAAGCCAACTTCCCAAACACACTCGTCTAAGGCATAAGCCAACAAGACTCTAAAACTTATTCTTAGGATTTAACGTTTAGGGTCTGCTTGTCTTCATCTATTTTTCTGTCTCTATCTAGATTTTTGAGCTGGTGAGGATGCATTTTTCTGAGCTTCAAACAACTCAGAACCTTTTTTTTCTTCCTTTCCAACAGCACAGTAACCGACATCAGTTTTACCATCGATGTCGACAACTTTTTTTTATCGGCATCAATTTTTTCTACCAACATCGGTCACTATCAGCAAACTTCTTCCAAAATAGCAGGCTTAAAACATGACTTTCTTGCTGTTAGACACACATTCTGAGTTTTTGAAACTGAAAAACATAGTTTCTGGAACCTGACCCTTTTTTGCCTTGAATGGTTTTGACACGTAGTCAAACCAAAACGCTTGTTGACCACGCAAACCAACAACCACTTCCACCTTCACCTTTCATATCAAGTCCCCTAATGGAGTGTACTTTAGATGTTGAATATTCTCCTATCTAGTCAACCCCTGATCAATCTCTTATTATTCCTGAAGGGGATCAAAATTTTGAGAGATTCCTTGACCATAACATCAAGGCTCTCTAACACTATCTCCCTAAGAGCCAAACGCGAGACTCTTCAATTCAACCAAGTTCATCATATTTTCACAACTTGATTGTCTCAACCCCAAACACTCTTGCACCCATAAATACAAGAGTGACTACCTATAATTTTACCAGTGCTACCATTCAACCACCTGTGGTGACATCAAGCCAGTTTGTGCCTTCTAGCTTCATGACACAACCACCCTTGGCTTCGACATCAGTCCCTATGACTAGTTATCAATATGTTGTGCCTATACAAGTGCAACCAACTACGTCATACACCCCTCCTAGCACCTTCCAAGCACCTTACAACCTAGAGGGTGTCCCACCTGCAAATCCGTCAACCGATCTAATCAAGATGTTGATGGACAAATGGTCTAATCTTGAGACATCCATTTCCAGTTCAAGCAATGTTCTCTCTTATGAACAAATTTGTAATGAACCCATTCATCCTTCAGTCCCAATCTAACCATATCCCAGTCAGTGGGAACTTCCCAAGTTTACTCATTTCTAGAGTAAGGAAGACCCACAACAACATCTATGAGCGTTTAGACACACTTGTTACCTTATAACCCATGATGATGCATTATTGCTATGCACATTTTCCATGTCTCTTTCTGGAGCTGCCCTCGATTGGTATAGTTCTCTTACCAGTCACTCTATCTTTTCTTTCACTCAACTCGCCCAACTATTTCTTGACCACTTTTTGATCAACATCACCAAAAAGGTCTCCATCACGGACCTATACTCTATCAGACAGTTTGACGACGAATCCATAGCCAATTTTGTTGCCCATTGGAGAGTCTTAATCAACCAATTCTCCTTTTCTTTACCTCAACCTGAGCTCATAGAGCTCTTCTCTAGAGCATGTGCTAAACACATCTCATCTACCTTGCGGGTCCAAACATTCCGCACATTTGATGAAGCTTTCACCATGGCCCAAAAGCTTGAACTCCACGCGGTTGAAGAAGACAAGGTCAAATTGAAAAATAACAATGCAAAATCCAATGACCCTTCTTCGTCCAAACCTTCTTCTTCCCACTCCAAACCCAAGGGATTGGCCAATGCTGTAGTCTTTAGATCACCATCATCAACCATAACCAATCAAACTCAACCTTCCACATCACAAATCATTACCAAACAATTCCAACAATGGTATATACATCGTCAATACACTCCAATTAGAGAATCATACACTTTCGTGTTGGACAAACTCATCAAGAAGGGGGTCCTCAATCTCCCTCAAATTTGACCACCTCAATATGACCCCTTACAACCTATCCCTGCATGGTACAAGAAAAATGACTTCTGCCATTATCACCGTGTCAAAGGCCACGACATAAACAACTACAAAACCTTTAAAAACATTGTCCAGGACATGATAGACAAGGGGGATCTTGTCCTAGATAACCCTAATGTGCCACCCAACCAAAACATCGACATATTTAGACAACCTTTTCCTAACCATCCCCCTAGCCAAAACAATGTGCAGACCATGGCTGATGACTCCCAAGAGCGTAATATATGCATGGTTAACACGGTATTTTCTGTCATTTCTAACCAACCTCTCCCACAATCTGAAGAGGTTAGTCAATCTATTCGTCCACTACAGGTAGAAGAACCTTCTTCTCCTATTTGTCCACAATGGGTAGAAGAACCCTCTTCTCCTATTTGTCCTCTGCCAATAGAGGATAGTCCTCCATCTACCCCTCTTTTACATGTGGGAGAGCTTGCTTTGACCTCTCCCATATTGGAGGATGCCTTGATGACACCAATGCAAACTACCTCACCCTCATCCTTCTTATCATCAATAGGGTATCATACTTTCCCCACTCCTCAACCACACGAGGAAGCCATGATTATCCGTATGCTCTATCCAACTAAAGAGCCACATTATCCAATTCCTTATCCACTAAGAGAAGAACTTATCACTTCACCAACTTCAACCAAAGAAGATCCGGTAATGATTCTCCCACAATCACCTCAATCTTTTAAATGCTTGACTATAACACCTCATGTAACCTCATCCAAACCCTTGCAGTCATCTACCATGCTGAAATAGGGTAAATCCCTCAGTGTGCACCCTACATCCAACCTCGCTCACCCACAAGTGACGGTAGACTTAAACCTCACCCCACACAATATTAGTCCTCGCACCCAACCAAAGAAGGCTACTAAACCCCATTGGAGAACTCATCCCCCACCTTCGCCATTACCATCCATCTTGGGTCCACATCCGTCTACTTTAGCAGGATTGCTCCCACATCCAACACCTCTCAACAAGAATGTGCCATCTCCACATGTGGCCATATCTCCAACTAAAAAGGTGACACGGCAAACCCTCCAAAAAACTCTTAAATATAAATCATCAACCTCTACTACAACAAAGAGTGCAGACCCATTAAAGGGTTCTTATGCTTCGATGTTATGTCGATTGTTGCAATCATCTAGCATCATCCTCCTACCTATCAAGGCTTACCAACCTCTCAAACCAAAACCACTTTGGTTCGATGACACTAAAATATGCTGGTATCATCGCACACCGGGGCATGACATTGAGTGTTATTATGCTCTTAAAGTTGTCATCCATCAACATCTAGCAAAGGACACCCCTCATGTTGAGGCTTCTTCTGACCACATTTTTTACCAACTACCGACACCATCTCATGACTCTCAAACCTCATCACCTAAATTGGGAGAGCATCATTAGACTATGGTCCCTCCACCACCTTTATTTGAAATCAACACAATCAATATGGCCACCAGGCCCCAAACTATGAAGAATAAAGGAAAAGACTAGACTTCTACACCTTTGAGATATCCATTATTCGTCAGGACCTCTCAACCAACACAACCCAAGATTTCTATCTTGGACATGTCTCGACCATCATCTCTAGGGGAAATTCCTCCTAACCACTCTAGTCCAC
Organism: Torreya grandis; assembly: GCA_037957365.1. NCBI lineage: Eukaryota > Viridiplantae > Streptophyta > Pinopsida > Cupressales > Taxaceae > Torreya > Torreya grandis. The sequence continues at coordinate 1,153,969 of JARHVA010005448.1, read as the reverse complement.
ATGACGCTTAATATAAGTAACTCGTGGACTACTTGACATGTTCTATCATTCCTCCCAAACTCTCTAGCAATAAACGGCAAGCTTTTATCAAGAACACTGCTCACTACACCATGCTAAGGGGACTTCTTTACAAATGAGGTCTTGACGGCCTCCTTATCCAATGCCTAACAACCACTGAAACATCCCATGTCATCAAACAAGTCCATGATAGGATTTGTGGGGGACATTTCAGCGATAACTCGCTTGCCAAGCGCATCCTCTACTTGGGCTATTATTGGCCCACTATTCACCAAGACTGCATCAACTATGTTTGATGTTGTACCACATGCCAACAACATCTTGACCAACTTCACATCCAACATCGACCAAAACATGCCAACAACACATAGACCCCAACCAATCATAGACCAAACATCGACCCCAACCAGACATCGACCACAACCAAGCATCGACCAAGCCTCGACCAAGCCTTGACCAAACATCTTGACCAAACATTGGCCTTGACCAAACATCAACCAAACCTTGACCAAGCCTTGACCAAGCATCGACCAAACATCAACCAACTTCTTAATCATCGATCAACACGTGACCAATTCAGAACAAAGCAAATGGGGCAAGTTTGCTCCTAATTGACTCAGACCTTACATCATGACGCACAAGCATAGATCAGGGACTTATCGTCTGTCTTCTTTCAAAGACTAACCAGAACTTGAGCCCCTTTATGCCTTATATCTTCGACTAGTCTACTGTTAATCAAGTACTTATTCACTTGATGTTTAGTTTGAGCTCGTCCCTTGAGCAACCCTCATCATCGACAATCCTATTCCCTTCAACCCTTTTTCCAAACATTAGTCAACCCTTTTGTCAAGCATGAATGCTTCATCCTAATAAAAGGGAAACCCTCTAAACCTCTATAGTCAAGTCCATAACCAAAATTTTAGTCAAAAAAAAATATAAAATTGGGATGCCTATATCAAAAGGTCATTAAAATCTAAATGCAAATTGCTCCCTTGAAGGACAGTCATATCATAATTGATGTAATTGATAGACTACTCCCTTGAAGGATAGCTATACAAAGACATTCAACTATACAAAGCACAATATAGACCACTCCCTCGAAGGATGGCTATGCCTAAATATTGCTACAAACAACATTATCTTGGAAGCTTCCCACATCGATCAGCTTCACAAATGACCATAAAGTAAAACAACATCCCCACGTAGACTTCCTGCATCGATCAGTCTACCAAAAAAAAACTGACTGACAAACTATAAAATCATGGACTTATCTATAGTCGTTCTCAGGGTCACCTATAAAAGGGGCAAATATGTTCCTGCCAAAAAGGGTTCCCCCATCCATCCATATCACATAATCACACCTATCACCCTAACATACTCAAGGGATTTCGAGCTCACTTAACATCAAGTGATTCGAGTACTCCTCTAACACAACCACTAGTCAACGACGTAATGCATGAACAGGGCTTTTATTTGCAAAAACCCCTTATCTATGCTATCATTATGGTCCTTGTCAATGAAAGAGCAATGCGCCTTTCACTTCTTACACATCTTGGTCACATACAATCCAACCAAATCAAAACCAAAACCAAAACTCAACCAAATCAAACCAAACATTTTCAAACCACCGACATGACATAGTCCATTTCACATAGTTTCTATGAAAACCAATACACATGGAAACTATCGACCAGACACAATTTATGTCAAGCATAAACCATTACTTGCTAAAGCATAAATAATCTCAATTCATTTTTAGCATACACCATTACTAATATGGAAAATTGCTAGGGATGAAAGACCACTCAACCAATGTTACAGAATACACCATCACACAATATGGAAAAGGCTATAACATCATCATGACCAAACCAACCTATCAATCATTCTGAACTACATTGGTTTGAGGCCCTTCAAATAGGGGCTATGTAGGCAGCACTCAGATGACATGCCATCTTCTGGGGTTAGCTCAGCCACATCCATTTGTTCGTCTACTTGATGGACAAACCTTTTGACCTTTAACCATGACCAAAACCAATCATCAACTATTTTGAATCTTCCTCTGAACTACATTGGTCTGAGGCCCTTTAAATAAGGGCTATGTAGGCAGCACTCAAATAACATGATGTCTTCTGGGGTTAGCTCAGCCACATCCGTTTGTCTCTCTATCTTGATGGCCAAACCATTTTACCTTTGACCATGACATAACCTGACTAAACCAATCATCAACCATTTTAACTCTTCACCTGAACTACATCGACCTAAGGCCCTTCAAATAAGGGCTATGTAGGCAGCACTCAGATGAGATGATGTCTTCTAGGGTTAGCTCAGCCACATCTATTTGTTCGTCTGTCTGATGAACAAACCATATTACCTTCATCATCATGACCAAACCAATCATCAACTATTTTGACTCTTCATCTGAACTACATTGGTCTGAGGCCCTTCCAACAAGGGCTATGTAGGCAGCACTCAGATGACATGATGTCTTCTGGGGTTAGCTCGGCCATATCCATTTGTTCATCTATCTGATGAACAAACTATATTACCTTCATCATCATGACCAAACCAATCATCAACTATTTTGACTCTTCATTTGAATTACATTAGTCTGAGGCCCTTCCAACAAGGGATATGTAGGCAGCACTCAGATGACATGACGTCTTCTGGGGTTAGCTCGGGCACATCCGTTTGTTCATCTATCTGATGAAAAAACCATATTACCTTCATCATCATGACCAAACCAATCATCAACTATTTTGACTCTTCGTCTGAACTACATTGGTCTGAGGCCCTTCCAACAAGGCCTATGTAGGCAGCACTCAGATGACATGACGTCTTCTGGGGTTAGCTCAGCCACATCCATTTGTTCATCTATTTGATGAACAAACCATATTACCTTCATCATCTAACCCTTGACCAATTAATCTTTAGTTTCTTACTTCCTTTGAATGTAGAAAACTGAAAACAATTAGAAACATTCTGGATAGAATAAGAAACTAAGAAGTAATTGGTCATGGGTTTGTACGTACCTAGATGAAGTTTGTACACTATTATCTAGATGTTTTAGGGACTCCTCTTTGGCTGTGGAGGATGACACCTGTAGAGAGAAAGACTTAAACAAAGAGATTGTTAGATGGATATAAGGTGGACTGCCAAGCAGAAGCTCGGTCCCAGAAGTGCAAAGACTTCCTTGTGGGATGACAGTCCACTGTTAATAAGTAAAAGTGTCAGAAATAAAGAAATGACAAATGGCTAGCAAAGAAGAAATTAGATGATGCATACCTATTGTCTGATGTCAGTCTGCCACAGTTGCCGACGCCGGTTAGTCTGCCATCGTCGGTTTGGTTAAAGATTGCCGATGTCGGTTAGCCTTCCAACGTCGGTAGGGGAAATGAGCCTGGAGGCCAGCATCAATCGGGGTAATGGGGCTTTGGATGAGTTTCAGGTCTATATGTGGTCAATAGAATGGTTTGGGGTGTTTGTGGGAGTTTTAGTGGCTTATGTTGGGTTTGCAAGGCAGAGAGTGTGGCCTGAAAGAGAGACCAGATGGAGGACAGGGATGAGAGGGAGATAAGGGTGAGAGAAGGCTTTTTAGCCTCTCTGGGAGGAACTGATTGGGTTGTGTCAACAATGCTTGGAAATGGACAATGGACTGATTGCTAATGTATTTAAAAGGACACTGAATTATAAACTAGTAGAAATACTTAGCTGTGAGTGGAGAGGCAAAAGTGCAGGAGGTTTGTTTCCATTGTGGTTGATGCAGGAGATGTCGTGCAATCTTCAATCTAGTTTGGAATGACTGGTGCAGAACCTCTAAGCCTAGAGAGTGTTGTTGAAATGTTGATGCCTGCAAGGAGTCAAGGAGCGAGAGAGCTTGGAGCTTGGAGCAAGAGAATTCACGTTCACAGGCTGATTGATTGATTCAGCATCCTAGGGGAAGAGAATTCACCTTTGGGTTGTTTTAAGTGACTGACATCGGCGATCCCACCGGCGTCGGCCGACTAGTAATCGACATCTGTAGCTAGAAGATGGGAAAAAGGCTATTTTTAGCCTTTTGCCTATTCCTCCATCTACCAGGTTCAGTGGTCATGGTAAAACGGTCGAAGGCGGGTTAAATAAGTGCGAGAGGGTTGAAATAGGTCATAAATTGGTCATAGGGTGATGGGAGGCATCCAAAGAGAGGTATCCAAGGTGGGGTGAGGTGTCATGGGTGAGGTGTCAAAGGGGGGTGTTATTAATTTAAAATAAGTTATTATTTTAAATTAATAAGTGTGTGGGTTAGGAATGTGTTAGAAGTGGAACAAGGGGACCAAGGGGGGAGTCGACCAAGGAGTAGACACAATTCCGGTGTCTACATTTTCCCCTTTTTGTCTTGTTGGTTGTTTTGACGAACTACAAGACAAAAATAAGAGTAAGTTGCCCCAGGTATGGGATGAGGTGGAGGTTACCCCAATTATGATGATGAGGTATCCCCCCTCAAAGTGGGAGTCAAGGGAAGGAAACTTGAAATCGGGTGCCGATTTGATAGATAATGGATGGAAATGGTGAAGGTTGAGTGTGAACACTGCAATAGTTGAGATTATGTGCATACCACTTCACGATATGGTCAGGTCAAATTATCACAATCAAAGGTCAAGGAGTGCCAAAATCAAAATAACTGGGCTCCAGCATTTAGTCGTAGCTGGTTGGGTTATTTGATCCAAGTTGTAGCTCCAATGGTCATCATGTTCCAAGTATCACAGGCTCAGGAAGTGCTCTTGGAAAACATGAAAATGTCACAAGTAGTGGGGATCAAATTACTCATGATCTAATACTTGTGAGGGTTAGAATGTGGGTTGTAGACAATTTGGATATCCATTCATGAGGTAGCATATATGCAATCAAAACAACTAAGGCAAAGTTTCCTCAAAAATGGTTGTAGTCTGAGGAGATAGTCATGATCTCCAAGGTCATTGGTCGAGTTGAATTGGGATAGTTGGTCCATTAGATGGACGAACGAAGGAATGGCCGAGCTAACCTTAGAAGACCCCATGTCAACTGAGTGTTGCCTACATATCCCTTATTAGAAGGGCCTCAGGCTAATGTAGTTCTCTCTAAAAGGGAGGAAGAGGGTTGGTTATGGATGGGTTGGATGAGGTTAAGTCATGGTTAAAGGTTGAAATGGTGTGTCCATCAGATAGACAAACAAACAGATGTGGCCGTGCTAACCCCAGAAGATGTCATGTCATATGAGTGCTTCCTACATAGCCCTTGTGTGAAGGGCCTCAGACCAATGTATTTCATGAAGAGGAGTCAAAGTGGTTGACGATTGGTTTGGTCATGATGATGTTACAGCCTTTTCCATATTGTGTGATGGTGTATTTTGTAACATTGGTTGAGTGGTCTTTCATCCCTAGAAATTTTCCATATTAGTAATGGTGTATGCTAAAAATGAATTGAGATTATTTATGCTTTAGCAAGTAATGGTTTATGCTTGACATAAATTGTGTCTGGTCGATAGTTTCCATGTGTATTGTTTTCCATGGAAACTATGTGAAATGGACTATGTCATGTCAGTGGGCTAAAAATTTTTGGTTTGGTTGGGTTTAGAAAATGGCCAAGGTGTATAAGAAGTGAAAGGCGCGTTGCTCTTTCATTGACAAGGACCATAATGATAACATAGATAAGTGTTTTTCAAACAAAAGCCCCATTCATGCATTATGTCATTGACCATTGGTTGTGTTAGAAAAGTAATCGAAACACTTGACGTTAAGTGAGCTCGAAATCCCTTGAGTATGTTGGGGTGATAGGTTTGATTATGTGATATGTCAGGGTGGGGTAACCCTTTTATCAGGGATAACTTTGCCCCTTTTATAGGTGACCCTGAGAACGACTATAGACAAGTCCATGACTTAATAGTTTGTCAGTCAGTTTTTTTTTTTTTTTTTTTTTGTTTTGTGGTCATATGTGAAGCCGATCGATGTGGGAAGCTTATAAGAGAGTGTTATTTTTATCAATATTGAGGCATAGCCATCCTTCCAGGGAGTGGTCTATATTTTGCTTTGTATGTTTAAATGTCTTTGAATAGTTATCCTTCAAGGGAGTAGTCTATTTATTACAGCAATTATGCAGTTGTCCTTCGAGGGAGCAGTCTACATTTATAGTTTAATGACCTTTGAATAGGCATCCCAATTTTATTTATTTTTTTGTTGACTGAAGTTTTGGTCATGGACAAGACTAAAGAAGTTTAGAGGGTTTCCCTTTTATTAGGACAAAGCATTCATGCTTGACAGAAGGGTTGACTAATGTTTGTAGGGTTGAGGGTTGAAAAGGAATAGGAATGACGATGATGGGAGGTTGCTCAAGGGATCAAGCTCAAGTTAAACATCAAGTGAATAATTACTTGACTAACAGGAGACTGGTCAAATATGCAAGGCATTAAGGGGCTTAGGTTCTAGTCAGCCTTCGAGAGAGGACAGATGAGAAGTCCCTAATCCATGCTTGTGCATCATGATGCAAGGTTTGAGTCAATTAGGAGCAAACATGCCCCATTTGCTTCATTCCAAATTGGTCACATGTTGGAGATGAGTAAGAATTTGGTTGATGTTTGGTCAAGGCTTGGTCGAGGCTTGGTTGATGCTTGGTCGAGGCTTGGTCGAGGTCGATGTTTAGTCGATCCTTGGTTGAGGTCAATGTTTCATCAAGGATTGGTTGAGGTCGATGTTGGATGTGAAGTTGGTCAGGATGTTGTTGGCATTGGATAAGGACACCGTTGAGACCTTGCTTGTAAAGAAGTCCCCCTAGTATGGTGTAGCGTGCAGTGTTCTTGATAAAAGCTCGCCATCTATTGGTAGAGAGTTTGGGAGGGATGATAGAGTATGTCAAGTAGTCCATGAGTTGCTTATGCCAAGCGTCATGTGGACTAGTGAGGTTAGGAGGAATTTCCCCCAGTGATGATGGTCGAGGCATGTCCAAGATAAAAATCTTGGGTTGTCTTGGTTGAGAGGTCTTAACGAATAATGGATATGTCAAAGGTGTAGAAGTTTGGTATGTTCCTTTATTCTTCATAGTTTGGGGCATAATGGCCACATTAATTGTGTTTATTTCAAATAAAGGTTGAGGAGGTGGTTGAGGGACCATAGTCTTGTATGGGGATCCTGATTTATGTGACGAGGTTCGAGAGGTATGAGATGGTGTTGGTAGTTGGTCAAAAATGTGGTCAAAAGAAGCCTCAACGTGAGGGGTGTCCTTTGCCAGATGTTGATGGATGACAACCTTAAGGGCACAACAATGCTGAGTGTCATGCCCTAGTGTACGATGATACCAGCATATTTTAGTGTCATTGAACCAAGGTGGTTTTGGTCTGAGAGGTTGGTAAGGCTTGATAGGTGGGAGGACGATGCTAGATGACTGCAACAATCAACATAACATCAAAGCATAAGAACCCTTTAATGGTTTTGCACTCTTTGTTGCAGTAGAGGTTGACAACTTCTTTTTAGGAGTTGTTTGGAGAGTTTGTCGTGTCACCTTTTTAGTTGGCGGTATGGCCACATGTGGAGATGGCATGTTCTTATTGAGAGGTGTTGGATGTGGGAGCAATCCTACTAAAGTAGACGGATGTGGACCCAAGATGGATTGTAATGATGATGGTGGGAGAAAAGTTCTCCATTGCAGTTTAATAGCCTTCATTGGTTTGGTGCAAGGACTAATAATGTGTGGGGTGAGGTTTAAGTCGACTGTCACTTGTGGGTGAGTGAGGTTCGAGATGGGGAAAACACCAAGGGATTTAACCTATTTCGGCATGGTAGATGACTGCAAGGGTTTTGATGAGGTTGCGTGAGGTTTTATAGTCGGTCATTTAAAAGATTGAGGTGATTGTGAGAGAATCATCACCAGATCTTCTTTGGTCAAAGTTGGTGAAGTGATAAGTTCTTCTCTCAGTGGAGAAGGATTTGGATAATGTGGCTCTTTAGTTGGATAGAGCGTAGGGATGATCATGGCTTCCTCGTGTGGTCGAGGAGTAGAAAAAGTATGATCCCTCATTGATGATAAGAAGGATGAGGGTGGGGTAGTTGGCGTTAGTGTCATCAAAGCATCCTCCAATATGTGAGGGGTCAAAGTAGATTTTCCCACATGTGAAAGAGGTGTGGATGGAGGATTAACCTCCATTGGTGGAGGCAAAATAGGAGAGGAAGGCTCCTCTACCCATGGTGGACAAGTAGGTTGATTAACCTCTTCAGACTATGGGAGAGGTTGGTTAGGAATGATAGGAAAGATCGTGTTGACTGTGCATATATTACGCTTTTGGGGGTCATCAGCCATGGTCTGAATGTTATTTTGATAAGGGGGATGGTTAGGGAAAGGTTGTTTAAAGATGTCCAAGTTTTGGTTGGGTGGCGCATTTGGGTTATCCAAGACAAGATCCCCCTTGTTTAGCATGTCTTGGACAGTGTTTTTAAAGGTTTTACAGTTGTTTATGTCATGGCCCTTGACACGATGATAATTACAGAAGTCATTTTCCCTGTACCATGCAGGGATAGGTTTTGAGAGGTCAAATTGGAGTGGTTAAATTTGAGGGAGATTAAGGACCCCTTATTTGACGAGTTTGTCCAACACCGAAGTGTATGATTCTCCTATTGGAGTGTATTGATGATGTATGTACCATTGTTGGAATTGTCTTGTGATGCTTTGTGATGTGGAAGGTTGGGATTGATTAGTTTTTGTTGAGGATGGTGATCTAAATACCATAGAGTTTTCCACTTCCTTGGGTTTAGAGTCGAAAGAAGTAGGTTTGGATGAAAAAGGGTCATTGGATTTTGCGTTGTTATTTCGCAATTTGACTTTTTCCTCTTCGACTGCGTGTAGTTTAAGCTTTAAGGCCATGGTGAAAGCTTCATCAAATGCGCAGAATGTTTGGACCCGCAAGGTAGATGAGATGTGTTTGGCACATGCTCTAGAGAAGAGCTCGATGAGCTCAGGTTGAGGTAAAGAAAAGGATAGTTGGTTGATTAAGCCTCTCTAATGGGAAACAAAATCGGCTATTGATTCATCGTCAAACTGTCTAATAGCATATAGGTTCGTGATGGAGACCTTTTTAGTTATTTTAATTGAAAAGTGGTCGAGAAATAGTTGGGCGAGTTGAGTGAAGGAAAAGATAGAATGACTGGTAAGGGAGCTATACCAGTCAAGGGCAGCCCCTAAAAGTGACATGGGGAATGTGTGCAGTAATAACGCATCATCATGAGCTATAAGATAAAAAGCATGTCTAAACGCTCGTAGATGTTGTTGTGGGTCCTCCTTATTCTAAAAGTGAGTAAATTTAGGAAGTTCCCACTGGCTAGGATATGGTCAGATTGGGACTAAAGGATGAATGGGTTCACTGCAGACTTGTTCATATGAAAGAACATTGCTTGAACTAGAAATGGATGTCTCAAGATTAGACATCTTATCTATCAGCATCTTAATAAGATCGGCTAACAAACTAGCATGAGGGGCACCCCCTAAGTTGTAAGGTACCTAGAAGGTGTTAAGAGGGGCGTATGATGTACTTGGTTGCACTTGTATAGGTGCAACATATTGGTAGTTCATCATAGGAACTGAGGTTGAGGTCAAAGGGGCTTGCATCATGAAGTTGGAAGGCACAAGCTGACTAGATACCGCCAAAGGTGGGTGAATGGTGGCATTGGAAAAAGGGCAGGTAGACACTCCTACATTTATATGTGTGAGAGTGTGTAGAGTCAAGACAATCAAGTTTTAGCATGATGTATAACTTGGTTGAATTGCGTGTGGTTGAGGGGGTAATGAAACCCCGATGGAGGTCGGTCCAAAAATAGATGGAGAGGCTGAACTATGCGTATTGGCCATGGTCGGGGCAACCAACTCCTAATCGGGGCAACCAACTCCTAAGGGGGAATACCTCATCCCATAATCAGGGCAACCAACTCCTATTTTTGTTTTGCAGTTCATTAGAACAACCAACAGGACAAAAAAGACCTCATCCCATACCTGGGGCAACTTACTCTTGTTTTTGTCTTGCAGTTCATCAGAACAACCAACAAGACAAAAAGGGGCAAATGTAGACACCAAAATTGTGTCTACTCCTTGGTCGGCTCCCCCCCTTGGTCCCCTTGGTCCACTTCTACACATTCCTAACCCACACACTTATTAATTTAAAATAATAACTTATTTTAAATTAATACCACCCCCCTTGACACCTCACCCATGACACCACACCCCACCTTGGATACCTCTCCTTGGATGCCTCCCATCACCCTATGACCAATTTATGACCCATTTCAACCCTCTCACACTTATTTAATCCACCTTTGACTGTTTTACAATGACAATTAGACCTGGTAGTTGGAAGAATAGGCAAAAGGCTAATTTTAGCCCTTTTTCCCATCTTCTAGCCACCGACGTTGGTTACTAGTCGGCCGATGCCAGTGAGATCACCAACGTCGGTTGCTTAAAACAACCCAAAGGTGAATTATCTTCCCCCTGGGATGATGAAGCAATCAATCATAGACTGTGAACATGAATTCTATCTCAGACTCTCTTCTTCTCTCGGCTCTCAGACCTAGACATAAATAGGAACTCTCTGAGATCAATCATCAGACTTCAACTAAACACTCTTCTGGCTACGGATACAATAGGTACAAGCATTTCAAACACCTCTGGATCTACTCCAAGAAAGAGATAAGTATTCTTCTTTTATGTCATCTCAATAGCTTAGAATGTATTAGTAATTGGTTCTCTAGTTACTACTTCTAAGCAATATTATCAACCAGACCCAGCTATCAACCAGACCACACCTGACTCTCTTCCTGGAAAGGCTGAGAGGCCTTTCCCATATCTTTCCCTCTTTTGACAACTTATCCTCTACTTTTTCCCCTCCTAAGACCTTACCTACTGTCTCACCACCCTACACAGACTCTCAGACTACCACATACCATTCCATTGACCAGAGACCTATCCAAAACTCGTCGAAAGTCCCATTGCCCCGACCGACATCGGCCTCCAGGCTCATTGCCCCTACCGACGTTGATAGACTAATCGACGTCGATAGACTAACTGACATTGGCAACCTTGACAAACTGACGATGGTAGACTAACTGGCGTCGATGACTATGACAGACTAACAGTAGAATATAGGTATGCATTATCTCTATTTCTTTTGTTCAGTCTTTCATCATTTCTCTTGCTAGCAACATACTTTTTATCAACTAGTGGACTATCATCCCACAAGAAAGTCTTTGCACTTCTAGGACCGAGCTTCTGCTTGGCAGTCCACCATATATCCATTTAACAATCTCCTTGTTTAAGTCTTTCTCTCTACAGGTGTCATTCTCCACAGCCAAAGAGGAGCTCCTTCAGTCACCTGGATACGGTGCACAAACTTCACTCGGGTACGTACAAACCCCTGACCATTAATCTTAGTTTCTTACTTCCTTTGAATGTAGAAAAGTGAAAAACTTGTAGAAACATTCTGGCACGCCCGGTGGGATGCTAGGACTTTTCCTTGGGTTCATACTTTTTCTTCTAAAAACAAACTTTCATATAGGTGCATTAGGAAATTTTCTTTTCTTGCATCCTTCTTCTATCTCTCTTTCAAAATGACATCATAAGCAAAGTTAAAAATAATCTTTCTTTTTCTTCTTGTCACCTTTCCTTCTTGCATCTTAGAGTAGTGAAGTTCATACTCTTAACCCTTTTCTCAACTTGTTTGCATCTGAACACACATTTCAATTTGGTCTTAAAATATTTTGCATTTCATTTATTCTTGCATGCATTTTTATCTCTCACATCTAGTAACTTAAAAATGCATTATGAATAAAGCGTAGTCCACTTATGTTACACAACCTGACCACTATCACAAATCAAACACCTAAACATATGTGAGACAAGGTCTGACTAGGATTTCATCACCTAGCAGATACCTTACCCTTCTTGTTAATCCCACTTGGACTTCACTACCAAGGGGAGAGCCCACTCTATTCTCTGGTAGAGTATAAACTCTAGGGGAAGTATATACTGGCTAAGCAACCCAACTTATCTCTGGGCCCGTGAAGTGAGGGGAACTTGCTCCTTAGCACCAAGCCACGTACAAAACCTAATATAGACTTTGAACACCAAAACTAACCCGAAACCAACCTTACACTACTTCTTCTAGGGCCCGTTCTAAAAGCCAACTTCCCAAACACACTCTTCTATGACATAAGCCAACAAGACTCTAAAATTTATTCTTAGGAATTTAACATTTAGGGTTTGCCTGTCTTCATCTTCTTTTTTGCCTTTATCTAGATTTTTGAGCTGTGAGGACGTATTTTTCTGAGCTTCAAACAACTCAGAACCTTTTTTTTCTTCCTTCCCAACAACACAGTAACTGACATCAATTTTAGCACCGATGTCGGCAACTTTTTTTAACTGGCATCGGTTTTTTCTACCAATGTCGGTCACTGTCAGCAACTTTTCTTCCAAAATAGCAATCCTAAAACTTGACTTTTTTTTACTATTAAACACACATTTTGAGTTTCTGAAACTAAAAAAAAAAACAGAGTTTCTCAAACCTGACCCTTTTTGCCTTGAATGGTTTTGACACGTAGTCAAACCAAAATGCTTGTTGACCACGCAAGGCAACAACCACATTCGCCTTCACCTTTCATATCAAGTCCCCTAATGGAGTGTACTTTAGATGTTGAATATTCTCCTATCTAGTCAACCCCCGATCAATCTCCAATTGTTCCTGAAGGGGATCAAGATTTTGAGAGATTCCTTGACCATAACGTCAAGGCTCTCCAACACTATCTCGCTAAGAGCCAAACGTGAGACTCTTCAATTTAACCAAGTTCATCACATTTTCATAACTTGATTGTCTCGACTCCACACACTCTTGCACCTATAAACGTGGGGGTGACTACCTATCCTTTTACCAATGCCACCATTCAACCACCTTTGGCGGTATCTAGTCAACTCATGCCTTCCAACTTTATGACACAACCACCCTTGACCTCAACATCAGTCCCTATGACTAGTTACCAATATGTTGCACCTATACAAGCGCAACCAACTACGTCACATTCCCCTCCTAACACCTTCTAGGCACCTTACAACCTAGGGGGTGCCCCACTTGAAAATTTGTCAATTGATCTAATCAAGATGTTGATGGATAATATGTCTAACCTTGAGGCATCTATTTCCGGTTCAAGCAATGCTCTCTCATATGAGAAAATTTGTAATGAGCCCATTCATCCTTCTGTATCAATCTGACCCTACCCAAGTCAGTGGAAACTCCCCAAGTTTACTCGTTTTTAGAGTAAAGAGGACCCACAGCAACATCTATGAGCGTTTAGACATGCTTGTTATCTTATAGCACATGATGATGCGTTGTTACTACGCACATTTCCCATGTCGCTTTCTGGTGCTGCCCTCAATTGGTATAGTTCCCTTACCAGTCACTCTATCTTTTCTTTCACTCAACTCACCCAACTTTTCCTTGACCACTTTTCGATCAATATTACCAAAAAGGTCTCAATCACAGACCTATACTCTATCAGACAGTTTGACGATGAATCCATAGCCGATTTTGTTGCCCATTGGAGAGGCTTAATCAACCAACTCTCCTTTTCTTTACCTCAACCCGAGCTCATCGAGTTCTTTTCACAAGTGTGTGCCAAGCACATCTCAAAATATAATGAAATAACAACGCAAAATATAATGACCTTTCTTCATCCAAATCTACTTCTTCCCACTCCAAACCCAAGGGAGTGGTAAACACTATGATCTTTAGATCACCATCATCAACAACAACTAATCAACCTCAACCTTCCACATCACAAAGTATCACAAAACAATTCCAACAGTGGTATATACAGCATCAATACACTCTAATTGGAGAATCATATGCTTCCGTGTTGGAAAAATTCATCAAGTAGGGGGTCCTCAATCTCCCTCAAATTTGACCACCCCAATTTGACCCCTCAATACCTATCCCTGCATGGTACAGGGAAAATGACTTTTGCCACTATCATCGTGTCAAAGGTCACGACATAGACAACTGTAAAACCTTCAAAAACATTGTCCAAGACATGCTAGATAAAGGTGATCTTGTTTTGGATAACCCAAACACGCCACCTAACCAAAATATAGACATCTTTAGACAACCTTTCCCTAACCATCCCCCTTATCAAAATGATGTGCAGACTATGGCTGGTGACTCCCAAGAGCGTAACATACGCACAGTCAACACGGTTTTGCCTTCCATTTCTAACCAACCTCTCCCACAGTTTGAATAGGTTAGTCAATCTATTTTTCCACTATAGGTAGAAGAGTCTTCTTCTCCTATTTGTCCACCACGGGTAGAAGAGCTTTCTTCTCTTATTAGTCCTCCATCCACACCTCTTTCACATGTGGAAGAATCTACCTTGACCTCTCACATATTGGAGGATGCCTTGATGACACCAACGCCAACTACCTCACCCTCATCCTTATTATCATCAATGGGGGATCATACTTTTTTTTCTCTTTGACCACACGAAGAAGCCATGATTATTCCTACGCTCTATCCATCTAAAGAGCCACATTATCCAATTCCTTCTCCACCGAGAGAGGAACTTATCACTTCACCAATTTTGACCAAAGAAGATCCGGTGATGATTCTCTCACAATCACCTCAATCTTTTAAACGATCAACTATAAAACCTCATGCAACCTCATCCAAACCCTTGTAGTCATCTACCATGCCAAAACAGGTTAAACGCCTCGGTGTGTGCCCCATGTCCAACCTCACTCACCCATAAGTGACGGTAGACTTAAACCTCTCCCCACAAAATATTAGTCCTCACACTAAACCAAAGAAGGCTACTAAACCCCATCGGAGAACTCCTCCCCCACCTTCACCATTACCATCAATCTTGGGTCCACATTCATCTACTTTAGCAGGATTGCTCCCACATCCAACACCTCTCAACAAGAATGTGCCATCTCCACATGTGGCCATACCACCAACTAAAAAGGTGACACGACAAACCCTCCAGATAACTCATAAATAGAAATTGTCAACCTCTACTACAATGAAGAGTGCAGACCCATTAAAGGGTTCTTATGCTTCGATGTTATGTCGATTGTTGTAGTCATCTAGCATCATCCTCCCACCTATCAAGCCTTACCAACCTCTCAGACCAAAACCACCTTGGTTCGATGACACTAAAATATGCTGGTATCATCGCACACCAGGGCATGACACTGAGCGTTGTTACACTCTTAAAGTTGTCATCCATCGACATCTGGCAAAGGACACCCCTCACATTGAGGCTTCTTTTGACCACATTTTTTACCAACTACCGACACCATCCCATGACTCTCAGACCTCATCACCTAAATTGGGAGCCCATCATCAGACTATGGTCCCTCAACCACCTCCTTAACCTTTATTCAAAATCAACACTGTTAATGTGGCCACCAGGCCCCAAACTGTGAAGAATAAAGGAAAAGACCAAACTTCTACACCTTTGACATATCCATTATTCGTCAAGACCTCTCAACCAACACAACCCAAGATTTCTATCTTGGACATGTCTCGACCATCATCACTGGGGGAAATTCCTTCGAACCACTCTAGTCCACATAACACTTGGTATAAGCAACTTGTGGACTACTTAACATATTCTATCATCCCTCCCAAACTCTCTAGCAATAGACGGTGAGCTTTTATTAAGAACACTGCTCACTACACCATGTTAGGGGGACTTCTTTACAAGTGAGGTCTCGACGGCCTCCTTATCCAATGCCTAACAACCACTGAAACCTCCCACGTCATCAAACAAGTCCACAACAAGATTTGTGGGGGACATTTCAGCGGTAACTCGCTTTCCAAGTGCATCCTTTGCCTAGGCTATTATTGGCCCACTCTTCACCAAGATTACAACAACTGTGTTCAGCGTTGTCCCAAATTCCAACAACATCCTGACCAACTTCACATCCAACATTGACCAAACATCAACCAACCAAACATCGACCAAATATCAACCAAGCCTCGACCAAGCCTCGACCAAGCCTCGACCAAACATCAACCAACCAAACATTGACCCCAACCAAACATCAACCAACCAAACAATGACCAATATGTGACCAATTTAGAACAAAGCAAATGGGGCAAGTTTGCTCCTAATTGACTCGGACCTTACATCATAACACATGGATCAGGGACTTATCGTCTATCTTCTTTCAAAGACTGACTAGAACCTAAGCCCCTGTATGCCTTATATCTTTGACTAGTCTACTATTAGTCAAGTACTTATTCACTTGACGTTTAGTTTGAGCTCATCCCTTGAGCAATCCCCATCATCGTCATTCCTATTCCTTTTCAACCCTCAACCCTACAAACATTAGTCAACCCTTTTGTCAAGCATGAATGCTTCATCCTAATAAAAGGGAAACCCTCTAAACCTCTATAATCAAGTCCATGACCAAAATTCTGTCAAAAATAAAAAAAATATAACACTGGGATGCCTATTCAAAGGTCATAAAACTATAAATGTAGACTACTCCCTCGAAGGATAGCTACATAATTGTTGTAATTTATAGACTGCTCCGTTGAAGGACAGCTATTCAAAGACTTTAATATATACAAAGGAAAATATAGACCACTCCCTCAAAGGATGGCTATGCCTAACTTTTGCTACATACACAGCATTATCTTAGAAGCTTCTCGCATTGATCAGCTTCACAACATGACCATAAAACAAGACAACATCCCCACGTAGACTTCCCACATCGATCAGTCTACCAAAAAAAATTGACTGACATGCTATAAAGTCATGGACTTGTCTATAGTCGTTCTTAGGGTCACCTATAAAAGGGGAAAAGTTGTTCCTACCAAAAAGGGTTCCCCCATCCATCCATCTCACATAATCCTAACATCTCACACCCCAACATACTCAAGGGATTTCGAGCTCACTTAAGGTCAAGTGATTCGAGTACTCCTCTAACACAATCAATGGTCAACTATGTAATGCATGAACGGGGCTTTTGTTTGCAAAAACCTTATCTATGCAATCATTATGGTCCTTGTCAATGAAAGAGCAACATGCCTTTCACTTCTTACACCTTGGTCACATTCAGCCAAATCATTTTCTAAACCCAACCAAAATCAAACCAAACATTTTCAGACCACTAACATGACATAGTCCATTTCACATAGTTTTTATGGAAAACAATACACATGGAAACTATCGACCACACAATTTATGTTAAGCATAAACCATTACTTGTTGAAGCATAAATAATCTCAATTCATTTTTGGCATACATCCATCACCGATATGGAAACTTGCTAGGGATGAAAGACCACTCAACTAATGTTACAAAATACACCATCACAGAATATGGAAAAGGCTGTAACATCATCATACCCTCATCATTTATAACTTGACCAAACAAACCTCTCAACCAGCTAGAACTACATTGGCCTGAGGCCCTTCAAATAAGGGCTATGTAGGCAGCACTCAGATGACATGATGTCTTTTGGGGTTAGCTTATCCACATCCATTTGTTCATCTATCTGATGAACAAACCATATTACCTTCATCATCATGACCAAAACCAACTATCGACCACTTTGACTCTTCATCTGAACTACATTGGTCTAAGGCCCTTCAAACATGGGCTATGTAGGCAGCACTCAGATGACATGACGTCTTCTGGGGTTAGCTCAGCCACATCAGTTTGTTTGTCTATCTAATGGATAAACCATATTACCTTTCACCATGACTTAACCTAGTCCAAACCAACCCATCAACTAGCCTGAACTACATTGGTCTAAGGCCCTCAACACAAGGGCTATGTAGGTAGGACTCAGATGACATGACATCTTCTGAGGTTAGCTCAGCCACATCCATTTTTTCATTTATTTGATGGATAAACCATATTACCTTTAACCATGACCAAACCACCTATCAACCACTTTGACTCTTCACCTAAACTACATTGGTCTGAGGCCCTCAACACAAAGGCTATGTAGGTAGCACTCATATGACATGACATCTTCTGGGGTTAGCTCAGCCACATCCATTTTTTCATCTATCTGATAGACAAACCATATTAACATTAACCATGATTAAACCACCTATCAACCACTTTAACTCTTCGTCTGAACTACATTAGTCTAAGGCCCTCAACACAGGGGCTATGTAGGTAGCACTCAGATGACATGATGTCTTATGGGGTTAGCTCAGCCACATCCGTTTGTTCATCTATCTGATGGACAAACCATATTACTTTTAACCATGACCAAACCACCTATCAACCACTTTGACTCTTCATCTGAACTACATTGGTCTGAGGCCCTCAACACAAAGGCTATGTAGGTAGCACTCAGATGACATGACATCTTTTGGGGTTAGCTCAGCCATATCCATTTTTTTGTCTATCTGATGGACAAACCATCATACCTTCATCATTCATAACCTAGTCCAAAACCACCTATCAACCACTTTTACTCTTCATCTGAACTACATTGGTCTGAGGCCCTCAACATAGGGGCTATGTAGGCAGCACTCAAATGACATGATGTCTTTTATGGTTAGCTCAGCCATATCCATTTGTTTATCTATCTGATGGACAAACCATCATACCTTCATCATTCATAACCTAGTCCAAAACCACCTATTGACCATTTTGACTCTTAGCCTGAACTACATCAGCCTAAGGCCCTCAACACAAGGGCTATGTAGGCAGCACTCAGATGACATAATGTCTTCTAGGGTTAGCTCAGCCACATCCATTTGTTCATCTATCTGATGGACAAACCATATTACCTTTAATCAAGACCAAAACCAATCATCAACCATTTTGCCTCTTATCCTAAACTACATTGGTCTGAGGCCCTTCCAACAAGGGCTATGTAGGCAGCACTTAGATGACATGATATCTTTTGAGGTTAGCTCGGCCACATCTATTTATTCATCTATCTGATGGACAAACCATATTACCTTTAACCATGACTTAGCCTAGACCAAAACCAACTATCAACCACTTTGACCCTTCCTCCCCTTTTGGGGAGAACTACATTGGCCTGAGGCCCTTCCAACAGGGGCTATGTAGGCAACACTCAGTTGACATGGGGTCTTCTGAGGTTAGCTCGACCATTCCTTCATTCATCCATCTAATAGACCAACTATCTATCTCGACTCGACTCGACCAATGACCATGGAGATCGTGACTATCTCCTCAGACCATGACCACTTCTGAGATAACTTTGCCTTAGTTTTTTTGATTACATGTTACCTCACTAATGGTTAGCAAAATTGTCTGTAACCCACATTTCAACCCTCACAAGTATTGGATCATGAGCAAGTTGATCCCCACTACTTGTGACATTTTCATGTTTTCCAAGAGCACTTCCTGAGCCCGAGATACTTGGAACACAATGACTATTAGAGCTATAGCTTGGATCAAATAACCCAATCAGCTATGACTAAATGCTGGGGCCTAGTTATTTCAATTTTGGCACTCCTTGACCTTTGACTGTGACAATTTGACCTTACCATCTCGTGAAGTGGCATATGCGTAATCTCAACTTTTACAGGGTTCACACTCAAACTTCACCATATCCATCCTCTATCTATCAAATCAGCCCTCGATTTTAGGTTCCCTTCCCTCGACTCCCACTTTGAGGGGGAATACCTCATCCCATAATCGGGGCAACCAACTCCTATTTTTGTCTTGCAGTTCATTAGAACAACCAACAAGACAAAAAAGTCCTCATCCCATACCTGGGGCAACTTACTCCTGTTTTTGTCTTACTGTTCGTCAGAACAACCAACAAGACAAAAAGGGGCAAATGTAGACACTAAAATTGTGTCTATTCCTTGGTTGACTCCCCCCTTGGTCCCCTTGGTCCACTTCTACACATTCCTAACCCACACACTTATTAATTTAAAATAATAACTTATTTTAAATTAATACCACCCCCCTTGACACCTCACCCATGACACCACACCCCACCTTGGATACCTCTCCTTGGATGCCTCCCATCACCCTATGACCAATTTATGACCTATTTCAACCCTCTTACACTTATTTAATCCACGTTCAACCATTTTCCAATGGAAATTAGACCTGGTAGTTGGAAGAATGGGAAAAAGGCTAATTTTAGCCCTTTTCCCCATCTTCTAGCCGCCGACGTCGGTTACTAGTCGGCTGACACCGATGGGATCATCGATGTCGATCACTTAAAACAACCCGAAGGCAAATTCTCTTCCCCCTGGGATGTTGAATCAATCAATCATAGACCGCAAATGTGAATTCTATCTCAGACTCTTCCTCTCTCGGCTCTCAAACTTGGACATAAACAGGAACTCTTTGAGATCAATCATCAGACTTCAACTAAATGCTCTTCTGGTTATGGACACAACAAGTACAAGCATTTCAAACACCTCTGGCTCTGATCCAAGCAAGAGATAAGTATTCTTCTTTTATGTCATCTTAGTAGCTTAGAATGTATTAGTAATTGGTTCTCTAGTTACTACTTCTAAGCAATATTATCAACCAGACCCAGCTATCAACCAGACCACACCTAACTCTCTTCTTGGAAATCCTGAGAGGCCTTTCCCATATCTTTCCCTCTTTTGACAACTTATCCTCTACTTTTGCCCCTCCTAAGACCTTACCTACTATCTCACCACCCTACACAGACTCTTAGACTACCACAGACCATTCCATCTACCAAAGACCTATCCAAAACTCGTCCAAAGCCCCATTGCCCTGACTAACGCTGGCCTCCAGGCTCATTGCCCCTGCCAATGTCGGTAGACTAATCGATGTCGGCAGACTAACCAATGTCAGCAACCTTGACAAATCGATGACGGTAGACTAACCGGCATCGGCAACTATGACAAATTGATAGCAGAATATAGGTATGCATTATCTCTATTTCTTTTGTTTAGTCTTTCATCATTTCTCTTGCTAGAAACATACTTTTTATCAACTAGTGGACTGTCATCCCACAAGAAAGTCTTTGCACTTCTGGGACCAAGCTTCTGCTTGGCAATCCACCATATATCCATCTAACAATCTCCTTGTTTAAGTCTTTCTCTCTATAGGTGTCATCCTCCATAGCCAAAGAGGAGCTCCTTCAGTCGTCTAGATATGGTGCGCAAACTTCATCCAGGTACGTACAAACCCCTAACCATTAATCTTAGTTTCTTACTTCCTTTGAATGTATAAAAGTGAAAAATGGTTTGAAATAGATGGAGCCAAAGGTCTATCTAGCCTTGTATTCTTGAGCCACCTACTCAAAGGGATTAAACACATGGTCCAAACATTGATTAACATATGCATGATTACATATCTTTATTTAGTGGGTGAAAATGGAGCCAAAGGGCCAACTTTTGCATTCTTGACCCATTCTCAAGAAATCGAGCACTCAAATCCATTCACAATATTACTCATGGTACAACACATACTCAACATCACTCAATAACACAATAGGTTTTATATTGGTCTGTTTACCCAGTGAGGTGTATTAATTCATTTCTCTTCCTCTCTCTCTTACCTAACTTTTGTACATTCTTATTTTATACATAGCATATCTAGTAATAATTGATATACTCTTTATTTATTTTTTATATTTACACTTCACAATGTGCTTTTTCTATGCACACTCAGCATTACACAGCATCATGGGCTTCACCCTTACAAGTAAGTTTAGGTACGCTTTCTATTTTTCCTTTATCATAGTATTTCATTTTGATGCATCACTAGAATAAAAGGGGGTAAAATATAGTCATGTAAAATTTCCAAATTGGTAGCTTGAATGTGGCCTATGACACCCAATCTATAGGACCCTCTTACATGCTCTCATGACCCTTATAGACACCTTTTTTCTTATAAATTGTCATCTATAGACTTCTAAGACCTGATTCTAGCTCAATCAAGTTGTATTTCCTATGTTAATTCCATCTCCCAGGTCCCAAGCTTGTAGGATAGGAGCACTAGGGTTAGACTATAGCATCAGACCCTAGGGTGTCTTATTTTTGGCTCTCATGTCTAATCACATTTTGAGCCAAAATAACCACTTATTTATTATTATTATTATTATTATTATTATTATTATTATTATTATTATTATTATTCATTATGTTGGTCTAGCATGAATATATTTAACCCATGACCAATGGATCTCTATAAGAGCCCATTCAAAGCACATTTATAAGGGGCTGGAAAATATTACAAAATAAGAAAGAATATAAGTAAATCCACTAAATAAAATTTTCCTATTCTATTCATACAACCATATAATATAGCTACAACCATATTCAAACCTTCAAAATAGTCCTTAGCTACCTCAAACACTCTTAGTTTGGCATATTTGCATTAGCATAACACTATTACAAAAAGCACATCAAGTGGGAGAACTAAATATGGCTTGATCCCTCTTCCAAGTATTGGTATGTATGTAGCATGACCATATAATGGGTTTGGATACACATTCAGTGCATCTTACACACACTAACCCCCCTCTTTGTTGAAGTTTTATTCAATCATAATGAAGGTCTAGGGTTTGAGATTAAATCAACTCTACAAGGAGCTTCATCCACATTCAAGATTCAAAATTTCATAGACAAGCTCCTATAAATATAGGGGACAAAACCTATAAAACTAAATGATCCAAAACTTAGAGGTATTATTTGAAAGATAATTCAAGAACACAAAATAAAACAATCATATAATTCTATCTCTAGGAAGAGATGTCTTATTTCTCACAAAATTATAGAAAACATATGCTTATCTCTGGGAAGAGATGTTTGATCTCCTTCTTGGGCTACATCTATTTTTATATATACTTTGAAGGTAGGATGAGGCTATGTAAGGTCACCAATATTAAGGTAGATGAAGTGGTTTGACTTCCATGATTTACAACAACACAAAATTTGAGAAATTACTATTTTTAGAAACTTCTTATTTTTAAACAACACTATTAAATTTGAAATTTTGAGCATTTCCATTAGTTTTCAGGGTTAAAAATCCATTTATCATATCTCCATTCCATTTTATCATTTTATCCTCATTCTTATCTTTCCAACGGTTCAAATGGGGAGTCAAATAGACCTATGGTTTAAAAGTTATGGCTCCTAAAAGTTTTGCCACCAATTGGGCTAGAACCATCACCCAAATTATCACCCGAAGTGCCACCCAAATTATCACCTAAAGTGTTTCCCATATCATTACTCCATCCTTGAGAAGCAATGGTCCCCATTTCATTAACATTCATCATCAATTATGGTAGTTATGTCCTGATTTGATTCTCTATGAGCCACTCACCTTGGTGGCTAAGCTTGCCCCTTTTGACCACCAAATAAAGTGGAATAGAGCACCCTCTTGTTGTCTTCATCCAAGTATCCACAATATGATCTTCCTCTATTGGTTAAAAAAATTAGATAAAGCTCATCAATTTCCATTTATTTTTCTATGATTGAAGTGTCTAATAGAGGTAGATGATATGGTTTGAGGAGCTTCACGTTGAATATTGGATACAGAATAATGTAGGCTAGTAGGTTCAACTAAAAAACATTTTCTCCAACTTGTTTGATGATGGTGTAGGAATCATATCAAAAAGGCCAAATTTTTTTGGACTTATGAGTCATTCCTTTTGATTCCATAACCAAACCTTGTCACCTATAGCAAAATGGTGTGCAATCTTATGTTTGTCATGGCATTGCTTATACTTTTGATTCATTTTTTCCAAGATGTCATGAACCTACTACTAGATGTGTTGGATTTTTTTAATGAACTTTGTTTATTTTTCTACCTCAGATCTCCCATGAGGTGTGTATTCTATGGTGGAGAATAGAATTTCTACATCAATTGGTGTCATGGGTTGGAACCTAAAGCATACTTGGAATGGACTATGATTGGTGGAGCTATGTAAGGCCTGATTGTATCCATGTTGTATGAAAAGAATCCCCTCATCCCATGTGTATGGATGTTTGGAGTGATACATCTGAAGCATGTAGATAATCAGGTGGTTCACCACTTCTATTTGACCATCAGTTTGTGGATGGAAAGCCATGGACTTAATTAGCTTGGTATCCATCATTTCCATAGAGTGAACTAGAAGATACTCAAGAGCCTACTATCTTAATCTAAATAAATGGACTTGGGGAGACTAAAATGGATCCATACATGAATAAAATATAGCCGAGTAGTTTCCTTAGTAGACATAATTTTCTTACAAGTAATCATGATAGCCATTTTATAAAAATGATCAACTACAACAAAAATACAGCCATTACCATGTTTTGAAGTGGGAAAACTTGAGATAAAATCCATTGAGATAGATTCTCAAGGCTTGGTTGGTTCTGGAAATGGTGTGTATAATCCTTACTTCTTATTTTCTAGCTTGGCTATCACACATGGGGCACAAGATTTGAGATAAATTTCCACATCCTTTCACATATGGCACTATTAGAAGTGCTTTTGAAGAACTACCAATGTCTTCTCTACACCAAAGTGACTAGCTATCCTAGTAAAATGTGCTTTCCATATCATCTTTTGTTGCTATGTAGCTAGAACATAGATGTGCCCCATGTGATAGAGGACATTATCTTAAAAATAGAAATTAGAGACATGTTTACCTTCTTGAAGCACCTTATATGTATCAAAAAAGGTAGTATATACTTCATACAAATCACTCTAGGTGACAGTCTCGTGTCTACATAGATTAAGAATTGTTATGAGTGCAGCAATTGGTGGATAGCTCAGACAATCTATAGTAGTATTTGAACTCCCCTTTTTTGTTTGATTATCAGATGGAATTGCTATAGATATATGGCCCACTTCTAGTGCCTCTTATTTCATAGTTTTCTTTGCATCTATATGAATTCCAATGGTCTTTGGTCAGTGTGGATGACTATCTCTTTCCCTAAGATGTAGTCTTTCCATTGTTTCCAAGCTTGTATAATTGCATAGAGCTCTGTGTCATATGTTGGGTATTTCCAGACTGTATCATTGAAAGTTTCACTATGATATGCAACAAGATGTCCATGTTGCATGATGATATCTCCCATGGCATATTCAAATGCATTTATCATCAACTCAAAAGGTTAATGCAAGTCTGGTAAGGCAAGAATAGGAGCTGAATAGAGTCTATTTTTCAAATTCTCAAATTTTATTTGTATTTTTCCCCACTAAAATACAAATTTAGTTCCTCCTTTAGTCACTTGGTTTAGTGACCAAGAAATATGTGAGAATCCAAGAACAAACTTGTGATAAAAATTTGCAAGACCCAAGAAACTATGAAGTTTTATGAGGGTCCTTAAATAACCCAAATCTTCTTTAGGTCAACATGGACCCTTTCTTCATCCACAATGTACCCTAAGTACTAAATTATTTTCATCTTGAATGTGCACTTATCAAGATTTGCATATAACTTATAATTTTAAAGAGTTTGAAACACCTTACAGACATTTTAGATATGTTCCTCCCATGTTTTGCTATAGATTAGTATGTCATCCAGATAGACAACCATGAATGAGTTGGTGAAGGGTTGAAAGATGTCATCTATAATCCTCATGAAATTCTCAAGTTCGTTAGTCAAGCCAAAAGGCATAACCAATAATTCAAAGTACTCCTCTTTGGATTTGAATGTAGTCTTCTAGAAATTAGTGGGATCAATAGGAATTTGGTGATATCCAAATTTGAGATCAATTTTGGTGAAGAACTTCACACCACAGAGTTGGTCTAGTAGGTCATCAAATCTAGGGAGGGGATAGCAATTCTTCACAGTGATTTTGTTTAGGGCTCGATAGTTAATGCAAAGCCTTCATGTTCCATCCTTCTTTGGCACCAAGACAATTGGGCTTCCATAGGGCAAAGAGTTTGGCTTGATGTGACCCTTTTAGATCAATTCTTTAATCTATCTTTTTATCAATAGAATGTTTTACCTAGTAGTGAACTGAAACTCCCATGGGTGACTTGAATAATTCATCATATTCTCCCATGATTTGACCCATTTGATTCTATTGTTGTGTTGATTGTATATTCAAGGCTACAACATCAATCTTCTTAGACCTCTATGGCTTGACCACCATGAAAACAAATTGCTTTGTCTTCTCCACCAATCTCTTACATTACTTAGTACTAATCAAGGAGACAGATGTGGGAGGTGGTACCTCTCATACCTAGTAGCACCACATTCAAAGAGTGAGGATGATCATTTAGGTTCTTAATTCATAGATTTCATGTTGATCATACATGAATGGCTAACCAAGGAGTACATCTCAAACATCCAGATTGATCACATCACATAATACATCATCTTGGAAAGGTTTTATTGCATATGAAAGAAGACACTAGTGGGTGACACATAGGTCTCTCCCTAAGTTCAACCATCCAATATTGAATGGCTTTGGGTGAGGCTTCATAGATAGATTTAGACTTTTCACAACATTAGCAGAGATTAAATTCTTTTGACTCCTACTATCAAGAATGAAATGCAAAGGCTTACCTTTCACCCACAACTTAGAGTAAAACAATCTTTCCTTGTCATCTGGCCTTTCATAATTAGTCTATGATGAATAAAAAATGGTATTGGGATCAACATCTATAATCTCTTCTTCATCCTCTTTGACTATAGGGTGTGTATGAGGTAGAGCAGTAGGTGTTGAAGGATTGTGACTCAAAAAGTAGGGACTTGATGGCTTGACATTCTTATTTGGAGTGAGTTATAGTTTTGTGGTAATCACACTATTTCCCAACCTTCCCCTTTTAGGGTTTCTTATCTTGGAACTCTTTTTTCTTCTAATTTTGGCCTTATGTTTGACCTTCTTTGTAATTTTTTCATTTCAAAGGCTGAATTTTTGTATTCTTTCTTCCATGCTTCTACTCAATCTTCACAACGAACTCATATGCCTCATCAAGGGTTTCCAAATTGAAGAGTTACATTTCCCCCTATATATATCATTATATTCCACCATGATATTTGAGTGTCTTATGTTTCTCACTTTCCTAGATGCCTAATCTCACAGATAGAGAATGAAAAATGTTAGTGTAATCTTAAACAGACTGCTCTTTACCTTGGCAAAGTTGTTGCTACTGAATGTAAAGATCATCATATGCTCTAATGAGGTAGTATTCTTCCTTTATAGCTTCCATGAAATCATCTCAAGTAGGTTCAACCTCAAGGCCAATGTCATTTATACTGAACATCTTCTTGTACACTTCCCACCAATTTTTGATGGGTAATGATTCTTTCAAAAAAGCAAAAGTGATCTTTTCTCCATCAATGAATTTATTTGCAAAAAAATAGGAAGACAATTGATCCAACAAATTTTCTACTGCATCAGCATTGATTTTTTCTTCAAATATAGTGATATATAAATTCACCTAAACCTTGAAGGGTGTTGGGGCATTGAAATGATGTTCCATGGATGAGGAGCTAGGGAGTGCAAATGAGGAGCCAAAATTTCCCATCAAGATTTATTGGAGAATTTGGGAAAAATGTTGCTTCATCTATGCTTTCTATTATTTGAGGGCTTCATTCACCATTTACTTAAAGGGATCAGATGTCTTAGTGTTGTCTACCATTTGAGGTCATTTGAAGTGAATAGGTGGATAGTCTATGAGATCTATTATTTTCTACCCAAGATTCTTGTACTCTGACATCATTCTCAGGATCATACACTCTCAAGACAAATTTCTCTGATACCATTGATCCAAAAATTAGAGGTTTTGGTTGAAAGATAATTCAATAACATAAAATAACATAATCATATAATGATATCTCTGGGAAGAGATGTCTTATTTCTCACAAAACTATAGAAAACATATGCTTATCTCTGGAAAGAGATGTCTGATCTCCTTCTCGAGCTACATCTATTTTTATACATACTTTGAAGGTAGGAGGATGATGTGTAAGGTCACCAATATCGAGGGAGATGAAGTTGTTTGACTTTCATGATTTACAATATCATAAAATTTGAGAAATTATTATTTTTAAAAACTTTCTATTTTTACACATCACTATTAAAATTGAAATTATGGGAACTTATATTGGGTTTTATGGGGTAAAAACCCACTAAGGATATCTATGTTTCATTTCATTACATTATCCTCATTATTAGATTTCCAACAGTTTAAATGGGGAGTCAAACATACCTATGGTTCAAAAGTTATGGCTCCTAGATGTTCTACCACCAATTGGGGTATAACCATCACCCAAATTGTCACTTAAATTATTGCTTGAAGTGTTGCCTAGATCACTTAAATCTTTGTGACCAATTTGGACAATAGTGGTAGGACCTAAAATATAATGTTAGACCTTGAAGTGTCCTATTTTTGGTGCCCCTATCTTTTCACCAAACAAAACATAGACCCAGGTCATGACACTATCCCAATCTTACACAACTAGTTTTAGCCTCTATCTCAATTGTTTTAGTCTAGTTTTAAGTTAAATTGCATTTTTCCTTATGTATTTCTATTTTAGAAATTTTTAAAAGGCACAATAAATTATACAAATCAATACTATAATTATTATAATAGTATTGACTAATTTATTTATTCTATACCCTTAACTAAATTAAGAATAAGACTCCAATATTCATAAAACTATTAAATCAAAGTGGTTTGGTATGGTGTGTGATAAAGAAGTGAAGCTATAATTGAATTACTTAGCCTTTAAAATTAACCACGTAAGCTAAACATGTCAGCAATCAATGTATGCAAGGTTTATTTTATACCCAAAATAAATTTTGATTTTTTTATATGAGCATAGAGTAAGGAATAAAAGGGCTTCTAAATGCTATTATGTCCCACTAGGCATGCCAAAATGCTTCTCTCAATTTTAGTTTATTTTCTAGTTAAAGAAGAAATAAGAAACTAAATGTGGGTATGATAGAAGAACCTATTTGTTTGTGTGTGCATGATCCATATGATTATGAATATCTCCTCTTTGTCTTGGGAAGAATGAATTGTAGATAAGAAAGATATTATAATAAAGGGGTTGTTAAATGGATAGCAAGGTGGATTGCCTAGCATGACCTAGATCCAAGAAGCATGAGTTTACTAGGAGGCTATCAATCCACACTCTTAAAAAAGTTAAGTTGAAATAAATAAAGATGAATTACTTGCATCAAATGATATAAAATACTGAAAGGGAATATAAGAAGAAATAAATTCTTGATAAAGGAAATAGACTAATTATAGCAAGTAGGTCAATACTAATGTTGAATAGGTCAGGTTAGGTTAAAAAAATAGGTGGGGTCTCTATGACCAGGTTGAAAGATAAAAATTGGAATTTGGTTAAAATTAATAAAGTGGAAATAACTTGTAATTATTTCCTACCATAGTGACCATTGGTAGTTGGGATGACCATCAATGGTTAAGGTAGCCATTGATGTTTAGGTAACCATTGGTAGTTGAAGATGATAATTGGTAGTCAGGGTGACCATCAACGATTATTGTGGGTTCTGAGGGTATTCAAAAAAAGGATGTAGAATGGATAATAAAGGTGATAAAGGTTTGTTTAGAGTCAAGGGGTCATAGGGTAATAAGTAGAAGGATGTGGTTTAGGTAAAGATGTTAGAAATCAAATAAACAAACTTGAAATACAAAATGTACCTAGTTTGTTGCTTGATGGTTGATGGTAGACTGAGAAGAAATTTTAAAAGAGTAATGGTAATTTTCTTGAAGAATAATTTTGGTAGAGGTTAGGGTCTCTATCATGGTTGCTAACTTGTTGAAGGGAAGAATTGTAAAGAAGTTCTTGATGCTAGAAGCTCCTGGTGACTATTGGTTGATAGCTTGATTACTAAAATCCTAGTTCTCTGGATGAATGGATGATGGATCTTTTTTTCACCTCTTGTTCCTATATTTTATAGGAAAAAGAGATGAAGGTTTAGGTTTTAGAAGGGTGAAACTCATTACACAAATTTAATTCTTGATGCATTATCTCATTGCATGAATTAAATTGTGATGTGTTTGGGTTTGCACAAGGACTGAGTTTGAGTGTTCAAGTGGTAGGGACCTAACCATCAATGGTCAAGGTGACTGTCAGTGGTTATGGTGTCCATCAATGGTAGAGTGTTGAAGTTTAAGTGTGGTGAAAAGGTAGGTTAGTGAGTTGGGTTTATCTATTTAGCTAGAATGACTTAGGGTCATGATTGAAGGTTGGGTAATGGTTTGACCTAGGGGCGTTTTGACATATAAAACCATCATGTATATATTTATAGTGTGTACACTTAGGGATAATCTAGGTGGTAGTATATAGAATTAGGGAAGAATAGGGATTAGTAATATTTATTTTGCTCAGCTTGTTTCATGTTTGAAAAGGTATTCTACATATAATTTCCATTTAGTGGATAGATGGTTAAAATTCATGTTTTTATAGTGTTTTTTTTCTTGTGTAGATAATAAAATATGCCTATGATGACATTAGGAGGGTTTTACCTTTGAAAATATATGCATTTAAGAAAGATAGGGTAAAAGACATAGGTGCCATTTTGGGGACACTAGCACCATGTAGCTCAAGTGTTCTTAATTTTGTGCTAATGTACATCTAGTAAAATGTTGGGCATAAATGGCTAAGATTAGGAAATGAGGGTCTAAGACTATGTTTAAGCTAACTAGGGATGTTTGTGTCCCACATTCAAGCTAAAATTGTGATAATAGGATCTAGGATAGATATAGGGCTAAGATAGGAATATGTAGTCTCAATTAGCACTCTTAGCACTTAAATTTCACTTTTAGGTGATTAAATTTGCCCCCCTTTTATGCTATAAATACATAAAAGTGAAATGACTAGTATAAAGGAAAAATAAGTGTATCTTGACTTACCTAGGAAGTGAATTTTATGAAGCTAAATCTAAATATGTGAATTTGGGTCTACATATGTGAAGCATAACCCAAAAAATGTCCTACAAATGAAATGTGCATTAATAAATTCTTACGTAAGAGATATCAAAATTAAAATACTATGTTGAGTAAAGAAGTAATTGAGTAAAACTAAGTAAAGAGATGGGAAAGAGAAAAGGAATGAATACACCTCATTGGGTATGTGAACCAATACATGAATTTGGTGAAAACATATGTGCATGCATATGTATAGTGATCAAATCATTTAATAGCTTGGATTACATTGATATATTTATTAATCTTCATGTGTGGGTGGATCAAAAACTCAATCTAGTTTTGAATCCATCATTTCCCACCCTTATTTGGTGGATCATGACATGTGAATAGCTTGGATTGGATGGATAGTGTGTCCAACCCTCTCATCTGGGTGGATCAAGAAATCATGTGGGATATTACTCCATCATTTCCCACCCATGTGTAGTATATGCATAGGAAACTAAACTATGTGAAGTACTAAAACTATCTATGTATAACTAACTATGTATGTAGTCTTTATGGCCACTCATGTACATTAGGTAGCTCTCAGTCACTCAAGAATTCCAACTACTGGAGATGGAGTAAGGCCTAAAGCTGGTGACAACCTAGAATATTATGTCAAATTTATACATTGTAGATAATGATAGATTTTTCCATTCCATCTGATCAACTAGTATGTAACTGAGCATATGGAACACACATGACCCCAATCTAGTGTCTAAGTTTATTTATTTTGGACTTAGTTGTAATAATTATATCTAAGTATTTATACTAAATATGGTAATGGTAATGTCACACATGATGATCCCAATATAAGCAACTAATATGAATCTAAGCTGAGCTAGTATGAATCTGAGTAAAAACTAAGTATAACTGATAAACTTATAACTGAATCTATATAAACATATGTTGTTCCTATTGTATTTTTTTGGCCAA
Source organism: Torreya grandis (assembly GCA_037957365.1). Classification (NCBI taxonomy): domain Eukaryota; kingdom Viridiplantae; phylum Streptophyta; class Pinopsida; order Cupressales; family Taxaceae; genus Torreya; species Torreya grandis. The sequence goes on along the minus strand of JARHVA010005448.1, from coordinate 1,122,152 downwards.
TTTGAGTTGTTATAAAACTAAAGTTACTAGAAAATAGCACTAAATATTGGATAGTAGTGCCATGTGGTTTTAGTGTCCCTATTTGAATGTTAATGTCTTTCTAATCTAAAATCTATGTTTATATACTACTTTTTGAGTGAGCCATTATTTTCCCTCTTCATTTATTTATGTCTAATTTTTTGAAAATGATACTATGTGCTAAAAACATTTCTATGAGTGCAATATAAGATCTTGATATCTATGATAAACCCCTATGAATTCCCCATATTTTGAAGGTGGTTATTGAACCTATGCAAAAATTATCCTCAAAAGAAAAAGATCTGTAAAATGTGTGCTAGCTAGAGCATATATGAGAACTACATGATAATACAATATAATCTACAAACATAACATAAAAATGTAAGATAATCTAAGCATAAGTATTTTATGTAAGATTTATGGCATATCTATCATTTCACAAGGGTGTCAAGATAGCTGTAATCAATGTATATAATAATAAATCTAATGAGAAATAAGTAGTTACCTAAGGGTATGGGGCATGATGTCCATCACAACACCCAATTAGGGAGGGTATATGTATGAGGTATTTCATGGAATAAAAAACTAGTGTGTGTAAAAATCAAAGACAAGTGTCATGGACATGATGCATACAAGAAAACATACATACAAAACACATAAGGCATGTAAATTAGGCCAAGTAGCCAAAATACAAAGAACATGGGCATGTGTCACTAAATCTAAGAATAGAATACATATAAGGACATGTTCAAATGTCCACATACATATGCAACAAGCAATTTGGCATAGATCCACATAAAATGACATGTTTAAATGTTCACACACATAATTAGGAAAGCACATAAGGACATGGGAAAATGTCCAAATCATACATATTATGAATAAAAGTGGTGTAGAGACAAATAACAAGGGCATATTCAAATGCACTTAAATAAAATAAGCATATAAATATAATAAAGTCTAAATTATGAAATATAAAAATGAAATCATGCATTAATATACTAAAAATATGTGTAAGAGCTAGGATGTACATATGTTGATTCTAAATTAGTAATAGCTAGCAAAAAATCTAAGTATGGATAGAAATGATTAATATTAAGATATAACAATGCTAAAATTGGAATGTAAAATATGTAAGGATAGAACTTGGTAATATAAAATATGTATTAGATGCACCAACTGAGTGAATGTGTCAAATTAATAACCATGAATTGGTTTATATTCCCCTAGTGGGTAGATCATATCAAGTATAGATTAGTGTAGTGGACCTAAATCCTATATGTAATATGAAAGCACTCAACAAGAACAAGTGAAGCATGTAGTATGATAAAATTGACTATACTAAGATAGATAACATATGTAGTGTCTATAAAATATAAGAAGTATAAACATAGAAATGCATATAATCTATAAATTTTGTCTTCTGAGTAATATATGATTTTTTTAAAATATTGTATTATTATTTTATTTTATAGATATAATCTATGTACAAGAAAATGAAAATGAATTGTATTATTATTTTATTTTATAGATATAATCTATGTATAAGAAAATGAAAATGAATTGTGTACAAAGAGAAAGAGATAAGGAAAGTATGTAAAAAAAGAGTAAAACCATACTAACTGATGAGTCTCATTAGAGACTCACTATCACTGTGACCTATGTCAAATAAGGGAACAGTGATTGTGTGTATTGTTTGAAAAGGAAATTATGATCCCATAATCTATTATATTGAGTAATATTTATTTGTATTTATATCTATATCTACATGTCTAATGGTGATAAGAATTAGTGGCACTAATTATGGTGTCTTGTGAACTATAGGGGTCTTAGGAACCCATCTGGTAGAAGAAGCTATAGGTGACATAGGTTCCCTGTGATGAGAACCCAATAATAATAATATCGACAAAAATTGATTTAAGGAAGGCCCTCTATATCTATGGCATATCTTTGATGTAGAGGTCTCTCTAATAATGGTCTTTATGGGAGGGAATGCATACATGTAAATACTATAGGAGTAGAACTCACCTACACTAGTGGCTCTACTAAACTCTGTGATGTATCAATAGGAACTTTTATTTGAGCTATAACTTATAAAAATGTTATATCTAGTAATAGTTTTAGAACTGTAATTAGTGACTATGAAATGACTATGTTATGTACTTAGGGATATGATATATTAATGTATATGGGTTGATGGAGATGCCAACATGTGGCACATATCTCCCTCAGTTATTTATATGGGTCTAATATATTAGGATAATTGAGTAACTTATGGAATTAGTGCATTGGGTAATGATCAGCCTACATTGGGATTAGAAGGTTATTCATCCATTATTTGTTACATATAGTTATATATAAAGGATATGATTATCATTGTAAAGGAATGAAGAAGCATTGAGTATTCTATTTTAAGAGGATATTGGAGGTTTTCCCCTAGAAGAGAAATTATGGAGTTATTCCTTCTTAAATGAGTATTTTATGGTATTGCCCTATCTTACAGGTATTTTATTTATATATATATTGAATATTTGGACATATTTACCCACAAATATCTATTGTGTTGTGTTGATATACATTATATTCTACATTATTTTCAAATATTATAAGTGTAGATTATAATAAGTGGTATTAAATATTTGATTTAGGCAATTTGTGTGGGGGTGAAACCCTAGTTTTTTGAAATCATTAATATATTTTAATTGGTTGTGAATTTGTGTACAATTTCTTCCTAAAGTTGAAGAATATTTAAATAAAGACATAGTAAAAACATTGAGGTTTTATGATCTGTTTTGAGGGATTTATTACTATTTTAGGGTTTATAATAAATTATAAATATTTATCATAATACAAAGAATAATTATTTTAATATTTCACTAATAATTCATTATCATACAAGGGAGATACGATAAAAAATTTAGAGTTTTTTGAAATGTTTTGATTGATTTATTGTGATTTTATAATTTTTCATAGATTCTCTATATAAGCAAAAAAAATTGGATTTTTTTCACAAAATTTTCATTGAAGTTTCAATGTCATGTTTGGAAGATACAATAAAAAATTTGGACTATTTGGATTAGTTTTGAATGAATTATTGACATTTTAGGTTATTTTGATAACCTTAGTTTTTTTTGTGGATCATGAAGTTGCAAGTATTTCTAAAGGAGGATGATATTGATTCTAGAGAATGGTGGCTATTTTTTAAGGAGAAAATTATTCAAACAAATTTGTATCAAACATTCTTGTCTCTTTCTTTGTCTAGGCCTGCACAACTTTAGTTTAAATAGTTGAGCCTCACACAAAGGTATTCTTCATGGGAAGATAGGAACAGGTTTTCCTATATCGATGGGATATAAAAGAAAAATAGGGTGAATAAGAGGAATAAAATAATGATGGTAATGAAGAAGATAATGGATATGATTGAGAATAAAAATTAGTGGAATAAAATAAGGACAATGAAGAAGAAATTGAGGATAATGATAATGAGGAGAGTATAGATGGTACAGAAGGAGAGGTAGAGGATCTCAAAGAATAATAATAAGAATTGTATGATAAGGCTTAAAATAATTTGTATCCAAATAAATCTAAGTCAATTTTTTATTTTCATGAGGATGTATTCAAAAGAAGAAGGTTGTTGTGTGCATAAACCCTACCAACAAGTATAACTTCATCAACATAAATGTGGCCCAACATCTGCATGTTCAATAAAATAATATCAAGGAGGTTCAAATATATGGTAATAATATTCCAATGTTTGAATATTTTAATATCATTATGGAAAAATATGTTTTATATTCATTTTTTTATGTTTTATATATCAATCATGTGGATATATTTTTTGTATATCCATTGTTAAAAACATTAGGAATAATCAATATTAATTTTCAAAATAAGTTCATGAAGTTTTGGTATCAGAAAAAGAAGTTTGATTTATAGGATATCATAGTGGGAAAGGAATTAATAATAGTCAAGGTAGATCATGAGGATGAGATTGAAATATGTGATGAAGAGCATGAGGAAGATTCAAATGACATAGATAAATAAACAATACAATCAGAAATGGACACTTCATCTACTCAAGAGATAAAGAAGAAAAATGTGGAAGAGGTAGAATAAAAGGTGGATAAGGTAAAAGTATCAAAAAAAGTTGAGGTATATAGTTAGCCACATTATCATGAGAGTAAACAATCATGGATCCATTTGAGGGAGTGTCATAGCAACAGGCACTTTGGCTATACAAGAAATTAGAGTTACAATAACTATGGTTATGCACGGAATCCAAATAAAAACTACTATGGTCAGGTATGTAATTAGAGTAGCACAGTGACCTATGGAACATGGAATTAGTGGAGAAATCACTATGAATATGCATGGAATAATAACTACTATGGTCATTAATGGAATCAGAGTAATGCAATGGAATATGGTACATAGAATCAAAGGAAGAATAATTATTCACAGACACCAAGGTGATATAATTATGATCATGAATGGAATTATAATAACACATTGGAATTTGGAAACAAGGTTATAAATCTATCACCAACCAAGATCACATACGATTGGTTGGGTGATCGAGCTTGGAGATAATTGTGAAATGGTTTTAATCACACTCATTATTTGGTATTTTCTTATGTTTTAGGGATGAAACATGTCAAGGAGTGAAGGAATGATATGTACCTAGGGACATGATATATTAATGTACATGGGTTGATGGATATGATGACATGTGTAACACATCCCCCTTGGTTAGTTATATGGGTCTAATATATTAGGGTAATTGAGTAACTTATGGAGTTAGTGCATTGGGTAAAGGTCAGCCTACATTAGGATTAGGATGTTACCCATTCATTTTTAGTTAGATAAAGGTATATATAAAGTATATTATAATCATTATAATATAATGAAGTAAAAATTGAGTTTTTTATTGTAAGATGATATTGCATGTTTTACCCTTGAAATGACATTATGGAGTTATTCCTTCATAAAAGAGTATTGTATGGTGTTGCCCCACCTTAAGTGTATTTTATTTATGTGTATATTTGGACATCTTGGACCACCAGTATATATTATTTTGTGTTGATCTACATTATATTATTTATTATTTACAAATATTATAAGTGTGGATCATAACAAATTACCTGTGAAATAGATAGAGGATACTCATATGAAAGACCCTCAAATTTTACCACTTGATTTGTGTGTATGTATTTCAAGCATATATACATTATGGATGGTATGTATCATAGCTATTGTAACCATGAACAACCCAATAACATATCAAACATACCTACACTAGGTACTACTAAATTTGAGTGGTTATATGTGTTGGTCTAACCTGTAATGAAAGCACAATCTCCTTGATGGAGATATGAACATGACCGCTAAAACCACTAATAATTATTTCTATGGGGAATATATCTTGATCTAAATACCCAAAATTCTATAAAATTTTCATAGTGCACATACTAATACTTGACCCATTTTCAACCATAACACTCTAGATAGCATGATGTATTATGTATGATCATACAAAGAGTGCATGTAAAATTTTATCATCATCAATAATATCCTACTATGAAAAGATGATGAGTTATATAAATAGAACTTTATTATGGTACATGTCAATGATATTGTGTAATGGGAGTACCTCCTCTATAATAGTATGATATTAAGTTGGTGGTGGATGTGCCTAATATGTGTAGTGAACACCTGATGTGTTCCCAGATTATTTGTTGTTTGCTTTGGAAATGGATCTAATAATATATTTAATGTCTTAAATTTTATTTTCTATACTTTATTTTCCTATATGGGTGTTCCCATATCATTAATGTTAGACTCAATCAAATATTTTATAATATGTTTTAGGTTTGTGCATCTATTTGTTGTATGGCTTGGTGCCTTGTCATACTTGTAGAATGCATTAGAATCATATTTATTTAGAAGAGGCCATGACATATCAACCAATTTAATGTGAGGTAGAAATATGATATTGCATTCCAATAAATACTATAAAACCTGTGTTGGTGAATCTAGAAGGTTGGTGAATATTTGATGTTGAGGGGTAGATAAAACTAATCTATTAAATAGATTTGAAGTTTAGTTAACTATGGGCTTTTGATCACTCTTGTTCTCGATATCCCTTACCTTGTATGGAGGATTAATTTAAATATTAGTATTTGATTTTTATCCATAGGTATACTTTATTTATCCCATTGATAAAATATTGATCTCTCTTTATTTTACTATGTGTAAAAAATTTATTAATGTGGAAAACTTCCTAAACAAGATAGCTTCATGTAATGCTGGTAAAATATTATATTTTAAGATGTCTAAAATATCTTTGTCTACCATGGGGATAGTAAATTTATCTAATATATTCTTGTATTATAAGATATATTTTTGTGATAGGTTCATTTGACTTTTGTTTCAACTATGTAACTTGGGCATATGACATCTTGTCACTGATATTGATGTACAAGTGTGCTAGAAACATGTCTACAAAAAGATTGAATGATGTGATAGATTCATGATGTAAGTCATAAAACCACTATAGGTCATAATCCTATAAAATGTGTGAAAACAACTTCATGAAAAGACAATTATTGGACATGTATTCCAAACATGTTATGTGAAAATATCTAAGATGGTGCTTTGGTTCACCTTTACCATCATATAATGTAAGATTAGATGCCACGAATATGGATGGAAAGGGGTTTATTTCTATGTAATGTGACAAAGGTGTATGTAAGAGAATATTAGAATTTATGGCATATGATGGCCTAGTTTCTCCCTTCTCAAGATGTAACACCTTATATTTTAAGTATGAGCCTCAATAATATTTCATGTATGAGTTACATTATTAAAATTTAACAAAAAATATGAAAATTACAATAATATTATGTCTGAGTTACATGAGTTATCGGTGTATAAGGGATTGTACATCTTGAGTGGAGGTACTAGCCACAAAAGGAATATTTATCACTAAATTTTATTAAATTACAATTGTAGGTTGTGTTAGTTAAGTTAGCCCCACTGTTTTTGTAATAATGTTATTAGCTAGGAGATTTGAAGATTGATCATTGTTTTATTTATTATTAATTTTGAATATGGCTTGTAAGACTCATGTATGATCAAAGGGTTGTTCTTTAATTATATATATAAATTTTGTAATACCTCATCTTTATTTAAAATCATGTTATCATTGTTAAGTGAAGGGATAATATCCCAATTTTCAATTTGTGTATCATATTATTCTTGATTGTATTGTTTATCTTTGGATAAATTATCATTTAAATCCACATAATTGGGTTGTGAAGGTTAAATAATTGGATTTAAAATAGGTCCCTTATCCATGTTATAAGCTTGAATAGAAGGAAATTGAATATATTGTATAGGATTACCACCTAGTTTAGCACTTCTTCTTAATGGAAGAGAGATATCTTTCTTAGATAGAAAATAGTAAACAAATTGTAATAAATGTATTATAATAGAATATATGAAATCTAAAAAATTTAAAGTAACTAATGAAAATATGAAAATGAAGGATAAAAACCCTAGGGTCATCTAAGGTTAAGATTTGATTAGGATTGAAGTAAGTCAGGTTCACCAAATGTTTTAACCTTTTAGGTTTTACTTGTGTAAATCTTAAGCTTGATTAAAGGGTTGAATAGTCTAAACTAGGGAAATAATATGCATAACATAACCTCTAATTTGTTAAAAATTTTGACTAGCTTTGAATTTATAAAAAGAGTAATAAGTATGTGAAAATAAATACTTATCTATAAAACACATGATACATATGATCTAAGTGATAGAAACCATGATATGAATAGGTCTAAGTATCATCAACTAGATCCTTATATCAGAACTCCTCTTAGATAGTAGCACCACATTTGGATAGAAGTGTTGTGTGATTCTAGTTTCTTGATAATGACATTAATATCATCTGTGTAAGAGTGTCCCAATTTTTTGGGTTCACCTATGTCTGTGTTTCTGGGTTTTATTTTAATGTGCATGAAATCTATAACTTTGTATTATACCTATAATAAATAATTTATGATGCAAACCCTAATCATGTTTGAAAGTAAGGCATGAAATGAAAAGTGTATTCACTAGTAGGATAGGTTAGACATCCTCAACACCCCATTATGAAGAGAGTTGCCTACATAATGATAGTTCTCCCCACCTAAGTGTTGTGAAAGTGTAAGTTATGTTATAATGATAGTGGCCTTGAGTGCTCTGAGTATGCCTAAGATTATAAATCTATAAAATCTAAGATTAGGGATATTGTAGATAGTAGTATGTAGAAGTAATGTAGAATAGGGATTAGTAACCTTAATTTTGATCAAACTATTTCATGTTTGAATAGGTGTTTTGTATCTAATTTACATCTAACGGATAGAGGGATAAAATTCATGTATTAAAATGTTTTATTACTTGTGTAGATAATAAAATATGGTTAGGTCGGCCTTAGGTGGGGGTTACCTTTGAAAATATATTCATTCAGGAAAGATAAATTGAAGGACATATGCACCATTTTTGAGACACTATCACCACATGACTCTAGTGTCTTTAATGTGGTGTTAATGTCTAGTTGGTAGAATGTTGGGCACAAAGGGTCAGTATCAATAAATGAGGGTTTGAGATTATGTTTAAAATAACTAGGGATTCATGTGGCCTGTATAAAGGCTAAAAAGTGTGATAATAGGTTCTAATATATGTCTAGGTATAAGATAGGAATAGGAAGTCTCAATTAGCATTCTTGGAACTTAAATACCACTGTTATGTGATTATACAAAACCATACAATGTATTCTAGTTTTCAAAACTATTTAATCAACTATTACACATCTTAGTTACATTGTCAATTTACATACAAAATAAATATTAAAATAACCAAATAAAAATAAGATTTACTAAATGTTAGGGCCTATATGGTTTAAATGATAGTCATTGGAGGGACTATAGTGGAAGGTGTAGTTGAGCTAGATGACCTAGCCATGGCTTTTTTATTCACTTCCATAACTTATTACTACTTGTAGCCAATGTTATAGTGTAACCTTATTGTGTCCATGTTTAGAAGAGAGAGCCTATGTACCCCCATGACATATGATATAAAACATGCATGATCCATCTTGGTGGCTCTAAATTCCACCTAAAAGAAATCTACCTCAGTGACCTTATTCCTAATAAATCCTTGTTTTTGTTTAATTTCTTATAGTATGCATCCCGAGAGACTTTGCTTAAAATTGGTTGATGCATGCAGGAGTAGTTAGTCAAAACTGACCCTACTTATAAATTTTCCAGAATGATCAAGGCCTTGGAACAATTTTAACATATCCAAAATTTGTAACACTTGTTTTTCCTACTTAGATAATTTTAGAATCAAGGCTTACATGTTTGATACCTATTATTAGACCTCTGATGTCTTGATCAACACAATATTGAGAGCATTGGCTATTTCTAATGGGGTTATTAAATATAAATGTCAAAAAACCTTATTGGTGTTGTATACTATAATAAAATTCATTTTTTCTCATCATTTCAAGAATTAAATAATGACAATTTCAATAATGTGAGGGGATAATTCAACCCTCATTGAACCAATAGTTTCCAAAATATTGTATAGTCTATGACCTACATTTTGTATATCACCTTCAATGGATCCTAAAACTTTCAATATTTAATATTTCTCTCCTACTTTCTCTAGTTCCTATTACAGCTCTTGTCTGGCTTGTTATATACCTTCACAAATTTCTAACAATGCCTCTATATTTCCTAGTAAATAGGTTTTAAAATACTCATTATATGGATACTTCTCAAGTATCTTTTTATTTGTCTTTAATAGTGAGAAAACATCTTTCCTTTCTTCTAAGACCAAGCCTCTAACAGATTCATCCTCTTTTTTCCTCTTCTTGACCCTCTAAATAGTTATAATTGATTTTTCAAAAATGAAGCTTATAGTGGGAAGATCAGCTATTGTCAGATTTAGTCTTTGGTAAGATTGGGCCTCTAGGTTTTCATGTTACTATGGGATCACCAACTAAAAAAAATCTATTATCTAAGTATCCTCAGTAGTGATCATTGTCAAACCATCCTTTGAAGACTACATTAAAGCCTCCATATGTTATGGGTTTGTTAATGATTCAAAAATGATCTTAGACCAATCTACATTACCAAATTGAGGCATTAGATGAATAATATATGGGAAAATGATCTTAGACTAGTATATATTAGGTAGAGGGGAAAGTATAAGTAGTCTAGGTTGTAGTGGATGAAGGCATGGTCAATCCCAACTGAGCTCAGGATACATGCAATTGATCGTTAGTAAGGGATCCATTAGTCTTATTAAAATTTACCTTTTTAAACCTAGGGGGAGTAGGTGCAATTGTAGCCAAAGTATAAATAAGGGAATTAGAAACCATGGAGTGGTATAAATAATAGAACCAATAAAAACCAAAGGTGTTGAAGAAACAAATTCAATAATATAAACAAGATGACTTGTATAAATAATAAGAATAATGGGAGTTGTAGTGACTATAGTAGCCTTTGGAACTATAGAAACCATAGAACCCAAAGGAAATGAAGAATTAGTTACAGAAGTAGTGGGAATCTCACCTATTTTTTTTGGATCCATTGGTTATTTACCTTTAACCACCTAAAGACTCAATATTTTATCCTTTTTCAATTCTTCATCCTCAGGTTCATTTGATCGCACCTTGACACCTGAACTTGTAAGAGGAACTATTAATGGAAGAGGGTCCTAAGGGGCTCTTGATTTCCTCTTGTAATAAATTATTACCATTAAAATAAAGGAAGGAGTATCCTAAGTGGTTTAAAGTGAAATGTTTATGATTATATAACAAGAACTAAGGAAACAATGGGAAGACATGTGTCTTCATAGTTAGAAGAAACAATGCAAATTGGTTCATGTTTTCCTCCCAAAGAATTTGTAAAAATAGGTATCTCCTCCACTTATTTCTCTTTATTGATAAATTTCATTACAAGTGGTGGTAAATATTGTTCCTATGAGTAACTTGACACAATAGTTTTATCCTCCACACCCTATAATTGTTTCACAACTATCATCATAGTGGGTAGTGTTTTGGAGTGTGTTTTTTGGTCTAGTGACTGTTGGGTTATCCAAGAGGTCCAATAATATGTAGTTTCCCATCCAATAAGAGGTGGAATCCTATTATGTGCCTCTATAATTATAATTAATATATCTCTTTGTATATATCTTAGATGGTCCTCTATTAACCTAGCCACTCTTGTCCTTTCCAGCACCCCAACATCCTCCTTTGCATTCAAGAGTACAAAGTCATGCTCATAAGGTTCATGTTGGTATGGGATGCTTAAGCCTTGGATATGCTTCTATATAAGGTCATGAGGATCCCAACTACTATTTGGAAAAGATGTCAATGAGTAAATATAAGGTCATTTATGATCCATATGGTATTTATTTTATTTATTATCTTAGTTTGTTAGATTAATTGTTTTTCAGTTATTCAAGTTAGTTGAAACTCATAGGGTAGTTGTAACTTCCCATTAAAATATTATAAGCTTTCACTATCTTTTTAAAATCAATCCAAAATAATACAACATAATATTTTGTGTGGAAAAGTGTTCATAATGTAATTTCTTTGATTATTCTTGCATTTACTGGGGCCAATAGTTGTATCAGATTGATAAGAGATTAAAGGAGGAAGAGATAACTATTTTTACATACTATGTGATTCAATACAAGCCTATACATTTCTTGAGAATAGGTCAATTGAAGTTTAAATATTTACAATGTTTCATCAAGGAAGACATAGAGCTTGATCAAGGGATTGAACTCAATGTGCCACCATTGTCAATCCACCATATGGTAAATTGGTTGTTGTTGTTGTACAACATGAGTGGAGGCCCAAATATTTGATAATCTTTTTTGGTGAGGTTGACAATAAGGATCTTGATAATAGTGTTAATTTTGAAATCAATAAGTATTCTTTTGAGTATATCGTGGTGTTATAGTTGCATGTGAACCCTCACCAAATTACCTTTTGGATGCACTTTGAGTACCCTCTCCACCAACACTAGAAGATTCAATAATAGAAGTAGAAGCACCACAATATTAGTCATCTTCCTTGAAACTATTTTCTTCAACCTAGCCATTTTTTGATAAAATTTGGCTACTAATAAATGAATTTCAAATCCCTTTGTACCATTGGAGAAACCAAAGCATAGATAGAACAATTTTCATCAAGAGAAAGTGAATCATAGAAAGAAAAATTTCCATCTAGAAATATGCAACAATCTATAATAGTATGATGTATGGGGTATGTATGTTTTAATTATGCCAATGCAATCACAAATTTATTAAGACTTGCATGTGGCATATCAGTTAGATATGGGGAAATAAAAAAAAAATGTTTACCTATACGACACTCCTTGATTTCTCCAAGATACGTATGAAGAAATAAATTGAGTGTGGCACAACGTATTTGTTTAGGTAAATAAATAAATGGGTCCCTTCCTTAAACCATGCACAATAATTCAATTTTTTAATTTGTATATAAAATTTGGGGTGAATTAATTTCACATGTAAATATTTTTTTATTTAGGTGAAAATTAAAATTATATATATTAAGTTTATCTACAATAATCTCCTTCTATATTGTAAGATTATTTGTAAAGGGGTTGGTAAACAAAACTTTGATAAATTACTTGAAAAAAGGGATGTCAAGGATTCAAACCCAATTGAGATTTTTTTTTTGATCAAATCACCAATATAAGGGTGTATTTATGACTTCTTGAGACAAAGTTTTGACAAATAATTATTTTGTTTGAAGATAGTCATGTGACCAAGTGATTATATGTTTTTGAATGTTTCAGAGACATTAGAATGGTTAATTTTTTAATTTAAAGTGTCTTGATATGATTTATTGTAACAAACATATTCAATGATGTATAAAGGTATAATTTTTAGTGGAAACCAACACCTTCCTCATAAAAAAATTCACAATAACACTTCAGGATTGTGTTCTTAGAGACAATACCATCTATTACATGTCTTAGGATCCTTTTGATTGACACCATCTATGTATCAATTGGAGGTTTGAGGATCTGTTAGAGGCTAGAGTAAAATTACTCTCTCTAGTTAGTTATTCACTCAAATTATGGGTTTAATTCTTGAATGGAAAATTTTGGCTTGTGTTTTTTTGTTTTAAGTTCTAGTTTTGGCTTTCTCTCATTTCTATTCATGACTAGGAGTAGACAGAGTTAGATGTTTTTATTTCTCTCGATGCATGACTTATTACCTCTCACTTGATAGGGGAGAAGATTTAGGCATTAGTTAGACTTTGTTTAGTCACTAGTGATAGTATGAGTTGATAGGGGTTGTTATCACTAGCAGTGTTGTGAAAAGGTCATCAACATTTTTTGGGCATCAAGAAGATGTGTCATATAGAGTATGGGGTTATCACTTGGATAGGTTCCTATGTAGGACCTTATGTGGGTTGATGTAGTTAGACATGCAAGATCATGTTCTACTATAGTATCATATGATTATCACTAGGGATGAGCATGCCTTGATCATGTTCATCAATCATTTTTTTCCATAAATTATAGGGGTGGGATTATTTATGGAACATCATCCATTTTTGGTCAGTTTCAGAGGTACAGTGCACCACTTGTAATTATGATAGAGAATCCTTTGATGACTTCAGAGTCATTACTCTAGTTCATTCATCTACTATATCCCTTTGGATCAAGGGGGATTTTTTGGGTCAATTATGATCCAAGTGGTATTTACTTGGTTTATTTATTATCTTAGTTTGCTAGATGAATTGGTTTTTAGTTATTTGGGTTAGTTGAAACTTGTAAGTTAGTTTTAATTTACCATGAAAGTTTTATAATATTTCATTGTCTTTGTAAAATCAATCTAAAATAATACAACATAATATTTTTTTTGGAAAAATGTTCACAATTTAATTTTTATTATTATTCCAGCATTTACTGGGGCCAACATAAAACTCTCTGGTCTTGATAAATTCTCTAAAATGCTTCCTATTTATATAGTACATGTGGCCAGTCATCAATAAAGACTCATAGAACATAGACTTGTGTTTATTCTTCATGTCTTTATCAATGCTTCATCATGGCTAGTAGGTTATTTCCTACTCTACCAATTTATCTAGAACATAATTGGGGAGACATAGAGGGGCAACCTTGTATTCTACCACCATAATTATAGTATAATCTAGGTATTTCTAGTAGTCCACTCTCGACTAGAGTGTCTTCTTGATGTTATCTAAAACTCAGTTCAAGGGTTATTTATGAATTTCCCTCCACACTTGAGGGTAGATGTTCTCAACTATGAATATTATGTTTCTTATGTAGGAGTAAACACGGAGAAATAAATAGAAGTCAGATACCTAATTTTTGATGTAGTCTAGAGTATAGCTCTAGAGTGTTATATTATTAATGTATATGGTGGCCTTAAATACATATAATAGATATGACAACATGTATAAGTAGCCACCATTGGGTATTTTATCTTTATTAAACATCTTCTCTTGGATCCTAGCACTAGTTATTTCTCTCACAATGAAAGTGAGCTTGAAGGTCATCAATAGGTCTAGAAACAGAACCCACACCAAGTTAAGGAAGTGAATGATTTTATAACCATATAACCTATTCAATATGTCCATCCCAATATAGATTCCCATCCTAAAACTAGTTATAGGGATGGGTTCCTTAGGCTTGGTAGTGACCAACTCTCTAGGATTAGCCCATTTCCTTAGTGCATTCTCTATGGTGTTTGATTTCTTCAATGATTCAACTCTACGTCTATCAAATTTGGCATCTATGATGGGTCGCCATAGGTATATTTTGAATACATCTCCATACATTTAGGCAATAATTATTTTTTTGTTTAGGTGATGTAGGAGTCCACCACCAATCACCTTCCCTATAAAGAAATAAGTATCGAAGTAGGTCAATACAGGGAATCACTTTGGGCTTGGTAGCTAAAAAGTATAATTTTTGTCATTTTAATTTTAGCAAGTCTGCTACTAGCTACTTCTATTTGGTTATTAGTTTTTCTTCATGTGAGAAGGTGTCTAATTTTTTATGACATCCCATAGAGTTGTATAGTCTATAAATTGGTCATTAAATAATGTTGAATCAAAGACAGTGTCTATTTATTCTATAGAGTTCTTGATGGAGAACTTTAATGGTGGAAAAAGTCCTCTAAACACATTAGATAATGATGTTATTATTAACCTATATGTTCTATTAAAATTAAACTATTTTCACTCTTACTAGAAGTAGTTACCATTTGAACATAGTCAGCTAGGGATTCAAATTCTCTTTGAAGGGAAAGTTTACTTGAGCTCGTTATTAATCAATAGGCATAATGCCTCTTCCAAATTCATTGATATATATTTTGAGTATAAAAATTTGATTCAAGTTCATGCACCATTAATTCTCAATGTCTCCAAGCTTATTTTACTCATTTAATTAAAATTTTCCACTTTGCTTTGGTATTTATGCCACATAGAATTTTTTTACATTTGAAGAAATGCCTTGATGTATCCTTAGACACATGTCCCCCTATTGATAATTTCATGCAATATTAGGAGTGCCATGTGGCATACCTTAAAAATTTAGGTGTTAGAACTTTTGGTGAGACTAAATTAAATAATTCTCATGATGCCTCACATATGTGAAACATAAAGACAAAGTCTATGAAGCGAAGAACTTTTGAACAAAATTCTTGAGAATAATTTTCAAATGAAAGTTAAGAGCAAAAGTTTCAAAGAAAATTTTTTGCAAACAAAAGTTCTAAGATGACAAAATACATGAAGTGAAAAACTTGTGAAAGCTAAAAATTATGATGAACACAGGCTTTGACAAACATTTCTCTCGAAGGCCAAAAGATGTGAATAAAAAAACTATTAAATTACATGACTAGTGAAAACTAAGATTTAAGAACACATCTTGTGAAGTGTAAAATATGTGAAGGTAAGGAAAGTTGTGCAAGTGTGAATATTTAGATGTTTAAAGATGTTAAAGGTCACTGTAAATATTTTGTCAAACAAAATTATCAAAGAATAAATTTTAGGAACAAATCTTCCAAAGAACAAATCTTTTGACAAACATAGATTTCAAACAAAAGTTCTAAAGATAGTGTTTTCATAATTCACAACTTGTGAAATAAAAAATATGAAAAGTTAAAAAATTAATATTTTATTTATGTAGTTCATGCATAAATTTAAATATATATATATATATGAAAAACTCCTGAAGACCATTAATATGTTAGTCCAAATAAATAATATATTGAAAACATAGATAACTAGGGAATGATAATTGCATTTATAGATAACATAGACCTAGGATTTTCAAAACTATATTAGGTCCCTATTTAAAGAATAAAGAATGGGGTGTGTTGAGTAAAACAAATGCCAACTCATAAAGGGAATACTCTTGAGTATTCAATAAAAAAGAATCTTTGGTTAGTAATTATAAATCAATATGAGTCATATCATAAAATAATAATTGAACCAAAAACATGAAAGAGACTCCTATAATTTCATGCAACATACTAATTTTACTCATACCTTGGATTTATGTGATGAAATGATTTTCTTTTACCCTTGTCTTGAGGATTTTAGCAAGGATTTGGAATAAACTATAAATTTTATCCTAATTTATTTAAATAATATTAAAACTAGGGAAGATCATGCATTGATCTACTAAGAGTTGGTCATCCATAGCCCTAACAAAGATAATTTTGATCCCTCCTCCACTTCTTTCCTCATACAATTGCATGATGCATGATACATTGATATTATTTCATCATGTGAGCATTTGATCACCTTTCAATTTTTATTTTGGTTTTACTGATCACTCTTTAGGATATAGTATCCTTCATCCTCCTTATTTTTATAGAATACAAGTAAAATAAGGAAGGAACCATGATGAGCTATTGTTTATAGAAAAAAACTTGATTTATCAGAATATCCCTACCATCTATATTTGCATCAATGGTTATTACCTTAAACAAGTATTAACATGAAAAGTGTATCTGATCTAAAGAAATGATAAAACTTTATAAATTTCTATGGATTAATGAGATAAACTTTTATATACCATATATAAGTATTCAATTGTGATATAACCATAATTAATTTGTTTATTACATACCTAAATCCTAAAAATATCATATGCAAAGATATAAAAAATTGTAAACAAACCAGTTTTTGTGTTCTATTCTATGTTCTTCCCATGCTTTTTTCTTTCTTTTGGGACTTTATTAATAGATTTTGGCATATAAACTCAATCATTCATGGGAGTTTATTGAATTGGATACTATATTGGTCATACTAGGAGAAGTCAATTTGATTGTTACAAAAAAAAGGCATACGTTCTAAAAAAGGGAAATAAATTAAAGGAAAGTAAAAAGCTAAAAATAGGAAAGGTTAATCTAGAAATCATTAAATATAAGATACTCTTACCTATATCTTAACACCTATTATTACTTAGGGGCATCTTTATATGGTGTATCCATGAAGTACTGCTTCAAAAACTACCCATTAACTGGATATGTCAGTCCATTATCTTAGATGTCAAATAAATGGAAAACATTATTATCCAAGATCTGAGATATTTAGTAATGTTCAGTCCATAATGGGGTAAAAATTTAATTTTATCCATTCTTTTCATGGGATCATAGCACTAGATCAGATATTTTGAATGCATTAAACTTTACTATTCTATCAAACTAGCTTTTGACCAAGTCATGATGCTTACTAAAATTAAGCAAGGCTTCATTCCTTGAATCCTCCATCTCTATTATATATAATAATTAAGACACCAATTTATTACTTGGTTCCATTTATTCTTGTAAGAATTGATATGTTAGAAATTTGAGCATGATTGGGAATACTAGCTATTATTTATATACTAGAAATTAAGGTTATATTTTGAAGGCTTGTTTGTATCTGGTTCTATGTATTCTTTAAGTTTATCTACAACTAAATTTTTTATGGCATTAATCAAGTTCTTATTTTTTCATTTATCCAATCTATTTCCTTATGAGTAATGATTCAAAGATGACCTAATGGTGATTTAGTTATTATGAACCCATTCAGTGATCTCAATTGACTAGAATTTTGGCCCATTATCACAAACTAAGGAAATGGGATACTAAACCTAGTTTTGATGTTTTCTTCAAGAAAATTGATTACATATTATGCTCTAGAATGTTTTCTAGGCACTGTCTCAATCAATTTGGTGTATTAATCTCTAGTTGTGAGTACAAATTTATGTCTAGTTAAATAATTTGGGTTGATGAAACTAATGAAATCCAAACCTATTTGAGCAAATGGCCTTCCTTCAATAACATTTTGTAATGGCATTACTATATGTACTTATATTTTTTCCAAGACATGGAATTCATGGCATGTTCTTACATGGGCTTGTATGTATTTAAAAACTATTGGCTAATAGTAACCCATTCTAAGAATAATATATGTTGTGGTGTTTCTAGATGGATGACCACTGCCTATATTCTAGTGTGGGTTCTCTAGGATTTCTTGAGTTTATTCTTGTGATACGCACCTTAGGTAGATGCCTTCATAGTTTTTTCTATATATAATCCCTTTTTTGATCATGTAGTGAGCAACTTTGAACCTTAAGGTTTTATTTTATTCTCTACTAAGTTCTAGTGGACAAGTACCTATGAGTAAATATTGAATGATATTAGTATACCAATATCCTCTAGATATTTGTGTCTGATAAATATATTTTATGGTGATGCATAGATCAAGATCAGTCATAAGTTGAATGATGCCTTATCTCCTAACAATATTGGCAGGTTTTATTTCTATGTTAAAATCTTGTAATTTTACCATTCATTTGCCTCTATACTCTCCCAATCATTCTATCCTAAAGTGAGCTTGATAGTAGGGTCTGACACAATAGTGATAGTCTTATATCTCAATATGTAATACCTAAATTTATTTACTACTTTGACTAGATCAAATATTTTCTTATCTATCATGGAGTAATTGAAATTTGATTCCTTAAAATTCATTCTCATAAATGTAATGTGATGATAATTTTAATCCTTCTTTTTGGTAAGTACAACAACATTGGTGTGCTCTAAATAAAATGAATATAATAAAAAGTCCTTATTGAAGTCCAAGTGTATTAACATTGGAGTTTGAGATATGACATTCTTGATTTCTTGAAAATAATTTTGGGCCTATGGTTTCCATTCTAATTTGGAATATTACTTAATCATTTCATTCATAGGTCTAAAAAATCCATAAAACCTTAGATAAACTTCCTCACAAAATTTGTCTTTCCAAAGAAAGACTTGAGCTCTTTCTTTTTGTTTAGGAATGTAATCTTGGAAATCCCTTGAACTCATATCAGATCAATGGTGATCCCATCCTTGATGATGATGAGTGCAAAAATAATTATCTTAGTAACACCAAATATTCTCTTTTTTAGGTTTAATAAGATGCCAAACCTTATGCTTATTTAAAATAATGACTATAAATGGCCTATGTGATTAGTTTTTTTCTTTGATTAAATAGTGAGGTCATCCATGTAAATTATTATGCATTTACCTATTAGCCCTTAAAATTCATGGTCTATGGCTCAATCAAAGTTATCTCCTATGTTAATTAGGTTGAAAGGCATCCTCTTATATGCATAAGTACCCCACTTCATGGTAAATTCAGTCTTCATCTTGACTTTAAATTCTAACTACACCTAGTTATATCTTGAAAAACCATCTAAGAAAGACATTATTCCAAAACTACTTACTATATGGATCATATCATCTAGGGAAGGTAGAGGGCAGTTTTCTTTCTTAGAAGCCTTATTTAGGTTCCTTAAATCAACACACAGTCTGATATCCCCACTATTTTTCCTAACTAGAACCAATTTTATAACCCAAGTTGAATGTCTAAAGGGAATACTATATTATCATTCCAAGCTTCTCTACTTGCTTTTTTAAGGGTGGTGTATTCAAAGGGAAATTTGACTGCTCTATTAATCAATCCTATCTTAGAGAAGATAAATCCTACTTACGCTTATAATTGTTAAAAAATTAGATATTCAGGGTCATTACCAAGATGGATCCACTAGACCTATCCAAGGGATCTCTTGCCATAATAAAATCACTAGGGAGGGTACCAAAGCCTTCATTCAAGAAAAACTATGTGGTAACCCTAGCTAGGTCCTATGTTTTTATATTCATAAATTAAATGAGAAGTAAATAAAAGTCTAATTTAGTGTTCACTAAAGTTTTTGGCATAAAGTGGGGGTAATAAACATAAAAAGTAAACATGCATAAATGATAAATACTCATGTCAATGTATAGGCAATCCTAATACATGGGAAATAAGTACAAATTATAATTCATCTACTCTTACAAAGGAGGAACAAAGTTAGAAATACTTACCTTTGAAGATGAACCCACCGAGCCTCAATCTCTCCTTTGGCCATCATGATTGACAAGAGGTTGTTGTGGTATGTAAGGATAATGAAGATAAGTCATATATAGGTTACATAACCTATATATACATCTAATTCCAAAAAACAAGATCTGTATCTCCAAATAAAGTATTGAAACCCTAAGCTATGTTCCTAAAGTAGAATGGTAGATAAGCATATGAACAATATAATATTCTTCTTCTTATCTTCCTAAATAAATGATGAAATGAATGCATATAAATATTTGAATTTAACCTTAAACCTTTCTTAAATTTTAGCTGATAGGTTCACAACAATCAAATTTATATCATTATTTACAAAAATAAATTAGATCTTGGTCTAGGTCAGTTAGGGGCTGAGCTAGACCCTAAATGAGTTTTATCTATAAGAGTGCATGGTCAATGAGATTGATAATGTAATGTAAACCATTATAAAGCTTTTTAGGATTAGGAAGGGATAATGAAAATGGAAAATGACTAAAGGAGTAAAATATTAGGGAAGTATTTTTAGGAGATGGTTGTGTAGATAGAAAGTGGTAGTATAGGGACAACAATCCTGTGAAGCATCAATGGTCTGCCCACCCCTTTCCCTATGTACCCCTTAACACATACACTTAGAGAGATTGACACTTGATAGGTTCCTATAAGAGAAAAGTCATTATTAATTGATAAAAGTTGAAAATATTATGTGTATACATATGACCCACTTTAATCTCATCATGCATCACTTAGGTGTAACACAAGATGGTGTTTCAAGAAAAGAACATAGCAACACACAATTTTGAAGCTAAATAAATTTCAATAAGGAGTAAAATAAGATAAATTAAATGAAAATTTTGAAAAACACGTACCTTTACTTACCCTAATGTTGTACATAAATTATGAGATGTAGGAAATGTGAAGTGTCTAATGTAGGAAACATTAGGTGAACCTGTATGAATTAGTGAAAAAGAGCAAAAAAATTGAAAATTTAAAAATTATACATGTAATATGTGAAAATTCTCTATACAATATCAAGATTCTATAACATCTTACTATTTGAAAAAGATCTAGTAGACACAAAGATATGATCAAAAGATGAAATATGATGGTAAATATTTGACAGGTAAATAATTTTAAATATTAAATATAAATAGGTTGAAAAATAATTCATTTCTTATTTTTACTATTTTGAGAAAATAGAGCCCTGATATATCTAATTGATACTAGAGATCCATCATAGTGAGGAAACAATGGCTGAGATGAGGAGGATGCACAACGGCCATAGTGAGTGCAGCACAAGTAAGCAATTGCAACTTTCAAATTTTTAGTACTTTATTTAAAATCTAAATAGATATATAAAATTGATTGGCAGGAAAAATTTAGGCAATAGAATTGATCCTATGAAACTTTTAGGTAAACTAAGGGTAGAATGGGATACTAGGAAGGAATAAGTCAAACCAACAAATGCCTAAGGAATTTATGTTAAATAATCAAAATGTCATCACTATGAAGGAATAGAGTTGACTAGGTCAACTTAGCCTATAAGTCAAGTAGAAAGCAAGGGGATGACTACATAGCAATGGGACAATTTAGTATTCTAAGGGGTGGATAATTGTATTAATGGGATAACTTATTTTTCAATGAGGAGAAAGCTGACTATGTACTAAAGGATCGATTTAATTATTAGAAAAGGGTCAATATAGTCTGTATAATGGGGCCAATTGTGTGCTATAGGGAAAATTTTGTATGCTAAAGCTAAAGGAGAGCTAATTTAGTATAAAATAGGCTGATGTAGTTGAAAATTATAAGGGTTGAATTAGTATAAAAAATAAGGTACAAGGCCAATTTAGTATTATATAGGTCGATTGTATAGGAAAATAAAAAACATGAGAAACTAAATAAAACAAGGTGATTAAGTAGTTAATTTTTGAATTTTTAATAATGTATTTTGATTATTTATGACATGAAGATTTGATACATCCTTATTTATTTTATATTTTATATAGATGCTAGATATATTATCACTTGATAAATGCATCATGACTACCATATTTAATAGATCATTTGAGTGACGTGGATAAAGCTCGATTGGTCATGTTGGGATTCGAAAGTATTATGAAGATGAGGTAATTCCAACTAAGTGTTGATCTCATTTTATGTTCCTTAGATCATTTGAATGATTGACCAACACTTTTTGATGGGTGGTGGATAGGGATACTATTGAGTTGGTTATTACTTTGAAGGATGTCCACACATTGCTTGGACTTCCTCTAAGTAAGACACCAATGATTACTGACACACTAGAGGATCTAGATGAGAGATGAGCACTAGCCTAATGGGTGACATGCTCATATATGATTTACCCTAGATTGAGGGTGAGTTTATTTTATGTTTATATTTCATCCATTTTAGACATCTAGAAGGTAGTGATATGACTTGTGACAACATAAGTGTTATGTCATAAGTTGATGGCAAGGTACTATTGTATGTAATAGCCTTATATTAGTCAATATTAACTCAAGGAGTACTCTACAATTTTGGATTTTTTATCTATGTCCAACTCATGCATTTTATATATGGGATTATATGTAGAGGGTAGAAAACCATGGGATCTATTATTTTTTTAGTGTTTTGATATATGAGAGGTTCCCCATGTATCATCCACCTGGGTTGACCCATGTGGTCAATGATAGGTTACTTCAAGTCATGAAATGGATACAATACAATGTATCTTGGGTCATGTCCCATATGATAACTCTACAGACTATCACATTATGAGAAATCATGTAGCCATATATACACATTGTTATTATATGGCCTGGTTGGGTGACTATTTCAATAAGAAGGCATGGGTTTGGATCATAGGCTACTACACCTCATTAGTAGAGTTTCATCTAGAAGAATGCTTTCCAAGATAATTTAGACTCTCACACCTAATGTCCCCTCTATAGTTCCTACTAATTAGGAACATCGTGATAAAGATTAGAGAGGGAGGGGAGGATGAGGGGTACCAATAGAGATACTAGTGATCATGGCATGATGTGCTAGATCATGGACTGGTCAAGCATGATAACAAGTGGTAGTGGAGCTAGTAGAAGAGATGACATGGATATGGATGTTATTACATAGCAATCACCATAATATTATCACTAATAAAAACCACCATGACCATACCATAGATGGATTATTGATGAAAGAAAGTGTAGGTGAGGTTTATAGCATATAAAAACCTAATAGTCATCTTAGGACATAGTTGGTCCATAGAGGGACCTTTGCGAAGAGGATCATAGTGTGTTTGAGTGGTGAATCCTATATTTACATTGGTGCATAGGTGACCCAGATATGAGGTGATCAATGGATGAATAGATGGAGAGACCATGCTTGGTAGGAGAGTAGACAAAGAGATAGTGGTTGGTGATATTAACACTAGTGATAAATGTTTTCATTTTGATTTATGTTTATGATATAGTACACTAGTTGTATTGTGATTATGGTAGACAGATAATTTTGAGATATATGTAGGATATAATACCTATCTAGTTTTTGGTTTTGTAGATCCAATGGTGGAGGAGGTTAGATGGGGAGCCCTGATAATGGCCATGCATCATGACATTTTGGATGGGGCGCTAGCTCCATATGACCCCACCGCTTTAGATGTTCCTATGGTACCATTTTTCCTTGCCCAAGAAGGTTGGTTTATAATTGTGGGGTAGGTTACAAGGTAGCTTTAGGTATGTGGGAATGGACTACAACAACTAGTAGGGGTGGGAGAGGGAGACCCACATGCTTGGTAGGCCTTGGCATAGGAGAGAGAAACACACATGGCAATCATTATCCAACTTGGATAGATATAGGCCCAAGTGGAAAATCTACAGGGATAGGTATTAGTTTGAGATCCTATACTACCTCATTATAGTGTACCATTTAGAGGGGATAATCCCAAGCATCTATGGGAAGCATGGCTACGCCACGGGATAGGTAAGATGCATCCCAGAGCTAGAGCTATTATAATTTGTATTTTATTTAAAACACATGAGGATATATATATTGATATTATGAGGTGTACTTGGTTGTGGATGATGATGCATGGATACATTTCTTTCTAGCATATGTATTTAGATTTTATTGTATATGTTATGGTAAATATATGGTGAGTGTTTTATTTTCTATCATTATGTGATATGCATGCATGGTTAAAAATAAAAAGGCAAAAATGCCTTGAAAAAGTATAAGTAATCAAAAATAAATGTAATACACACTATATCATGATGGGAAATGTGTAATAATAGGATATGACCAAACATAATAAACCAAAGGTGGTAACAAGGGTAAAAAATGTTTTTAAACCTTGTAAAATATTTAAACCAAGTTAAAATAAGATAAAATCACACTATACCATGTTGGGAAGTATGAAAATATGTAATAAAATGGAAGGCTCATGAAAAATCAATGGTATAATAATAAAAAATTAAGTTAATCAATTGTACTAAATCACATTGGGAAGTATAAAAAGAAATAAAAAGTTAGAAAATGAAATTAAATTGATCACACTAATTCAAGTTAGGAAGTGTGAAAATTTTAAGAAAATGGTTGTAATTATACATGCAATCATAAAATGAGAAGATAAAATTGAAATATTAATGAAGTAAGCGTAAAACATACTATATCAAGATGGGAAGCATGTCAATGATGTGTAACTCATAATCAATCATTATTTATCTCAAATTTGACACATGTAATTTCATTGTGACTTAGTTATTGGGATATTTTGTGAGAAAGGCTTGGTCTTATCCATAGTATTACACTACAACTCACAAGGGGAACAATAATTAGGTGGAAATAACTATGAAAATCATTTATATCAGGTGGTTTGTAATGTGGTAATTTGTGAGGAAGGCCTGGTCCTACCCATGGTCTTACAATACAACTCACAAATGTAAACCCTAAGGGGAATGATCAGTTAAAAAATAATATTTATCAAGGGTAAATATTAGGAATGTTGTAAATAAATGAGGGAATGTAAAAATCATAATGTAGGCATCTATTAGAAGACCTTAGGAAACATGAGGCACTTTAAGTACATAGGAAAGACACTAAGTGGTTAATGACTATCAAAATACAAAGGATGCCCATTCACAATAATCATAAAGCTATATAGGCAAATAAGTGAGATACTAAGATTGATTTATGTTAGTTATATGAATAAAAAAAATTAAGTAGACATACCTTTTCACATGTTTCCCATTCCTTAGGACCTCTTACAGATCCATTGGCCTACTGTGAAGATTGGGTACTTGTGTGAGAAATTAGGTAGCACTAAAATATTTTTTATTATCCTTTTCTAATCTACTAGCCTACCTTACCCTAATGGACCTCAACTCTATCATGAGACTGATTATGGAGTTTTATCTTCGATTAGAAAAAGGATATGTGTTATGAATCACATTTTTTAGTGTGATTTTACTTTTAAAATTTTTATGTTGCCTTTTGTATCATTGTCTTTTGTTCAGATGATTTGGATTTTATATTTTATGGATTTTATGATTCATCTTCCATATGAATTTGGAATAACTAACATTATGTATAAAATTGATATACATGAATGAGCTTTAGACTTTGTCTAAAGGAAGCTAAGTACCCAAAGACATGACAGACTAAAAATTTAGGATTACCTATGAACTAGTATGTTATCTCAAGTTTCAACCATGTGTATGCTTAG
Organism: Torreya grandis; assembly: GCA_037957365.1. Lineage (NCBI taxonomy): Eukaryota > Viridiplantae > Streptophyta > Pinopsida > Cupressales > Taxaceae > Torreya > Torreya grandis. Next base: position 1,095,936 of record JARHVA010005448.1, on the reverse strand, counting down.
TTTACAGAAGGAAATAAGGGAATAAATGGGGATGTAACAAGGATTGGTAATAATATTAATATGATGAGATGACTTATTTGGTAACTAATCAAATGGAAAAAAAAGATTACTAAGGGGAGTAAGGTTTGAATAACCAAGTCACAATAATAATTATCCATGTTGTATGAGATAAGGTAGAAAACAAACATGAAAAAAGAAAAAGACATCCATGAAAAAAATTAACTCATAAATATAAGCATGCAATTATGAAAATAATGAAAAGAAGTCATCAGAGAAGATGAAATAAATTAAACTATATACAACACATAATACATAATATAAAGATCCATGTGAACTAGATACGTGAAACAAAATTTGACACATAGTTAAATGATATAATATATATAAAATTGGATCAAAATTCCAATCTAAAATCATAATGGATGAGTGGAAGACAAATATTATCCATAACATTTGATATATCTCTATAAAGCTAGATCCTAAATATAGAGACAGTCTCATCTATCCTGAAGGAAATCTATAAAAAGACCTCTCATTGAATTTCTTAAATAGAAAATGTAGGTATAGCTAAAGGTTCATGCTCATTAGGGTTCTCAGGCATATAATAATAAAGAAGGGAAATACATCTTATAATATAAATGGAAATTGTAGGATAAGAAGGTGACACCATATATGGAGAAGGGACCATGGGTGGGAGAGAAGACATAAGTGGCACATGACCCATAGATGAATAAAAAGGATCATTTTTATGTGTACAACCTATAATAGGAAGAAAAATGGGTGTAGGAATGGTCATAAGGTGATCATGAAGGTGTTTTTGGAGGATGTAATAATGATTGGTGTGATGGGTTTTATACTAGTGCCAAAGACAATATACCTCTCCATATTTTGGAATATACTTAGGTAAAAAATTTAGAGGACATATAGCATTATCTTTAGGATAAGGAAGGGTAGGGTTAAATGTGTCAATATATTATAAAAACTTTCAAAAATGGGTTGAAAAATGATTATATGTTCCATGGAAGAAACATATATGCTTGTTAGTAAAATTTAGGGGTGTACTAACAGGAGGATAAGAAGCAAAAGCTAGGGAAAGATGGTATAACTATTAGTCTCTCTTCTAATGATTGAAAACTATATTAATATCATAATAAGGTTGATTATACCATTGGGTGCATAGAGGATCAAGTTTTAGTAAAAGAAGAAGGCCATCACCAAGGGGAGGTGGGGTTGGTAGAGAGACTAGGCTAGACTCATCTGAAGGAGAATCAAAAACAAATATAATATAAGGCTTATCTAAATGTATTTATTGAATAGGAACTAGACTAGGCTTAGCTGAGGGGGAAATAGGATGCACAAATTACTTAAGGATGGTAGAAATAATCTATAGGGGAAGTAGGCTATAGGGATCATGGTATCTAGTAAAATGATAAGGATCAATTATAGCATGATCCATGAACATTCTCTTAAAGGCTCTATTAAAAAAAAAAAAATTGTACCATGTGCTCACTCCATCTCTACCCTATGACACTGAGGAAGAATAATAGAATTAGAAACTATACAAGAAGGAATATGATAAGATGAATGAAATGACTAAAATAAAGAAGTGTAATTATGAAATATCTTAGCATCTCTAGCCTAGATAAGTCCTATAAATGGATCATCTAAAGTATAACCATCATCATAATTAGGTGTATGATGGTCAATGGTGTAGGTAGGTATGATATTTTTTTAGAAGTTTTGTGATGAATAGAATGACAAATTTTGCTTAAGACTATAGAGATATCATCGATAGGTGGATAATAGGAATGTGTCTTTAAGGATATTAGAAGTTGGGTGATGAGATGAGGGAATAAATACAAAGTTTTTATCTTCATGTTGATCTCATCTATCTCATCATCATCAGAATCTAAGATGTTAGGTGGTATGTTCTCGATGAGTTCAGTGTGACCATGATAACCTCAGGTAGAGTAGACTAGAAAATTAAAATGTTGAGATTCCCTAAATGGGACATTTTTAAAGGGTTCAAGGGTTGTAATTTTGAATACACCAAATTCTTGTAATTATTTAAAATTCTAAGGTTTTTTGTCTCCTTGAATATTATATATAGCACCATTGTGGGGAATCTTGACACATTGGTAGGAAAAAGAGGTGACAACCCTCATGGAATGAGTCCAAGGCCTACCAAAAAAGATATTGTAGTAAAGGGGAAAGTTAAATATCATAACCTTCACTCATAAAGTGATAGGAAGGATAGTAAAAGGAAGCCACATGCAACCTAAAGGAGGTATTTTCCTTCTATCATAACATTGGAATGTAATCATGTGGATTTAAGATTACCCTCAAAATATCTAAGAGTTTTAATAAAGTTAAGGGAAGTGACACAAGTATCTAAACCATCATCAATAAAAACACATTTGACTTGGATATCACCAATTTGAATGCTTATAAATAGTGGAGGATCATCTGCATGAATCATAATATCATTCAGGATCATGGAAGAAATAAGAAATTTTAAAGAGAGTGAATTGTATATTATTTTGTCAACATGTATAGACATATCTTTCCATTATTATAAGATACTATATTTCAACCTAGATAATTTAGATTCATGTCCTACATGGGGAGGATGAGGGATCTTCATTTTAAAATATAGTTGCATCAGGTAGTTGTGATGACTAGGGGAAGTTTGCATGAGTTTAAGAAAGGGTATTTGAGATGGGAGATTAGTAAGTTCCATGATGGGGTCCCATTTGTCATAACCTGTGGGGGGAATACTACGTAGATGCATGTAATATTATATGAGCTCTTGGATGGAGGATTAGAAGTGCATTCAAACTTGTGTTGATAAGACATGGTTGGTTTAGTTTGAGGATAAATCAGTTGATTATCTTTAAATTATGGGATAGTTGATTTAAATATGTCAAGTGATTGATTTGGATAAAGTTATTGGAAGGTTGATAAATGTTGTTTATGGGTGGAGATGTTTGTGTAGTTCTAGAAACTATATGAGTGGTATTATCTGATTGAGGTGTTGGAAGTGGTTCTTGGAAAGAGATAAGGTCCTCTTGCCCCAACTTTGTTAGATAAGATGGGGAATAATATTAGATAACATGAAATTTTTGGGAGGTTTGGTTTATGTGGGTAGGATTAAAATTAGTGAAATCAACTACCCTTCACATATTAGTCATATTTACCACATTATCTTTGGGATTTTAGTCTACAATACTTTTAAAAAAATTAGCGGAAAGAGTAGGCTTATCATTTTTGTCTTGATGATTAGGAATATGATCTTTATATATGGAAAAATGAGCATTATCTCAGTTCAAACCTTTATTTTTGTTTCAATTTTTGTGAGATTTAAAGGCTATATCATAGGCTTGTTGACATTGATGAATAAATGAATTGTTATCAAAGTTTGGTCTAAGAATAAAATCCATATCCAAATTATATAATTGCCTACAAGTCTCATGAGAGTGGCCCTAACTTGCATGAAACCAAAAAAAATTGTTTTTATCATACTAGGATATCATACGATGAGTGGGTTAAATATATTGTGGTATAGGCTTTGGTAGACACTTTTAGATCTGGTCTAAGGATAATGGTTTCTAAACATGAATGCTATTTATTTGAGAAAATTGAGGATTAGGGGTGTTTTTTAGAGGGGAAGCACACTCCAAAACATTATTGGGAGTGATGGATTTAATATTGTGAATGGTGTCATAACAATCAGTGACACCATCAATTGTAGCATGATGATTTTTAATTTTAATGAACATGTGTATGCCCATGGGAAGTTTGCATGGTCTAAACTGGTGCATGAGAAAAAATTGATGTTTGGCTTGGTCAAGGAATTTTTCCAAAGTTTTTGGAGAGAGAGTCCTAACCTGATATTATAACTTAGGATAAAGAGAATTAGTGAATAGATGCAAGAGATTGTCATCCACCATGTTATGCTCACACTTATTATATAAGGTCTTCCACAATTTGATGAAAGCTTATGTTGTTTCGATTTAAAGTTGTTTACAATTGATAAAGTGAGCCAAGGTATTCTCAAGGAGGTCACTAGTTTGAAATTATTTTAATAAGAAATTTATGAGATGTTTCAATCCCATGATATAATGGGATTTGAGTTGATTATATCAATCTAAATCATATTCGTAGATTATTTTCACTAATATCTTTGTTGCAACAAAACTATTTAATTTGATGTAATCTTTATAGAGATTAACAAACATTTTTAAATGTAAGGTAGGATCGGTTGACCCATTATAAAAAATGGTAGGTGTGCTACCTCCTATGTCAATATTAGAAATTTGAGGTGTAAGAGGTTCATTTTGAAGATGTTTAATCATTTTGTTAATAAGGGGTGGTTGAGGAATCAGGTTACCATGGGAATCCCTAATGGGGTGTGGGGGGAAATATTGATTTGACCCTCACCAAAGAACTTATTGAGGTGGATTTTCAAGGTGAATAAGATGATTATGAATTTACATCATTTTATTGAAATTATTAGTTTTAAAAGCATTCATTTGATTAAGAGTTTACAATAAGAGTGATGGGTTTTAGTATTATTTTGACTAGTTTGCATGGCATGCAAAGCATTAGTATTGGTATTAGTGTCTTGTGTTTCACTATGAGTAGTGACATGCATGGAACTAGTGGCTTGAGAATAATTTATAGAAAATGATACACTAATATCATGATTAACAAGTGTAGTGAAATATGCACTAGTAGAAGGATTGACATTAGAAAAAAAAACACTAGTGTCATGATTAGCATGGGTAGAAAATGATACACTAATGGAATTATTAGGGAGGAGGGACCTTAGAAAAGGCCCACTAGAAATTAAAGAAGAATATGTCATTGTTTTAGAAGGAGTCAAGATATAAAGGAGGGATTGACAATCAAAAAAGGTGTCACCTCCAAATCCATGAGAAAATGTAGGGGAGGGTGAATGAGGTTCTTATACTTGACCAATTATCATGAGATTGTAAATATTTGGAGGGTATTTTCCTCGATGTTGAGTAATCTCATTGATGAATAAAAGCATTTCAAGAATTTAATCTAATTTTGACTAATCTTATAAGCAAAAAATAGGGTTATGAGATGATGATGATGAATGGGCAAGAGTCCCATAATTGGTAGTGTGAGTGGACACATGCACATTGATTTCATCTAAAGTAGAAGCCACAATATATTTTTGGGGAAACCTATTTGGATTGGTAAATTTCATCATGTTTGTTGAGTTTAAATCCATGTTATCCTCAAATAATAAGTTCATGATGAGGGAAGGAGTATAAAATGAGTGATGCAAATACAAAATTTTAAAATAGGATACATATTTGAACTGGTTGATTATGTTCTATAAATAAAGGAATAAAATAGGAAGGAAAGGATACATAGTCATGCAAGTCAATTATGTACTATTTAATAGAGAACTAAACAAGAAGATGGAGATACATAATCATGCAGGATGGTTATGTATTATAGGCAAAAATCATAAATAGTCTATAAGAGACTATATTAACTAGAATGATAATGTTCTAAAATAGAGGAAAATTTTTCAAGGTGATTTGAATAAAAATGAAATCAAGCATACAAACATTTGGATTAATATGACTGAACCAAATGGAACACATAGCACAAACATTACACCAATGTTGGTTAATGCAAGTTTTTTAATACGACATACAATGATCAAAGAAAAAACATCAACTAAAAAGTAAATTCTAGATATTTGGTCATCCTAAGTGTTATTAAGTTATAATAAAGTTTAATTTTAATGTGATAGGGAAGTTTGTTGAAATAAGGAACTAGAAAGCAATCTAAGGTTGGTTTCAAGATGTTTGGACTAAAAATGATCTATATTGGTGATGGTATTGACTAGGTATTGGTTCCTACCCTAATTTCAAAATACCATAGTGATAAGGGTGTCAGGTGATTTGCTAATATATACCATCAACCATGTTTTTATTCTTGGCCAAAAAACTAAGTTAGCATCCCCCTTGGTGATGAAATCTAAGTAGGTAGTCCTTGAGAATACAAATGTTTATTTTTTTAATGTAAAGTGATTTGGTAGTGTGTAAAAGAGAAAAATAGTGTGACTAAAATGTTAAATTTAAAATACACCTATTTAATCTATGTGAGTTATCCTAAGCATGAAAATAACTAAAAATGAAAGGTGAATTAACTACTAACAAATATAGGTTAATTCCTTGATTGAGTATAATAAAGAGTTAGTTTAGGTGACAATGTATGCAAATAGTATAAAATAAAGTCAACTAGGTTGTTACTATTCTACATAAGTAAGGTCTATAAGAACACAATCGAATAGGTTGACTATGTCTTATAGATAGAAGATAGACTAAAGAATAATTTTGAACAGGCTGACCTAGTTGGTTGTAGGGTTGTAGTTTTATAGATTGTAAACTTGTGAAATATGGTACTGAAAGAAGAAATAAAATGACAAGGAGAGGGAAGAAGTAACCTTTATGGTATTGAAGACATTTCAGATTTAAAAATACTATGTTTTGATGCTCAAATGTTGTTTCAAAATTTTGCTAACTAGGTCAACTGGTTCCACCAAGTTTGTAAAACCTTGTATGTTGAAGATGTAAAGGTGAGTATAGTTGAATTGTTTGAATATGTTTGCATACCTATATATTGACAAAAGATAATAATAGATAGAGTTTACTAGTTCAAATATGTATGCCAATTTAGAGCTGAATAAGAATATTGTGCCAAATTGATCGATCCAGTACCCTATATTTGGTAAATAACTATATAGATAAAATATAGTCATTTCAAAGTGACTATGTGTTAAACCTATGTAAATAAAATTAGAACTATACCAAATGGTTCAATATAATATTGCATATATATATATATATATATATATATATATATATATATAATATGATGGTGTGAAAGAGAACATATAATGGTTATATTCAAGTCAGTTTCCCATAATGTATGCAAAGTAAAATGCAACTAATCTATTAATCAATCCTATCTCAAAGGAGATAAATCTTGCTTACACTTCTTATTGTTAGTACATTAGATATTCAAGGTCATGACCAATATGGATCTACTAGACCTATCCAATGGATTTGTTACCATAATAAAATCAAAAGGGAGGGTTTTAAAGCCTCTAGTCAAACAAACCTATGTGATAACCCTAGGTAGGTCATATGTTTTCATATTCATAAAGTAAATGACAAGTAAATAATAGTCTAATATAGTGCTCACTAAATATTGTGGCACAAAGTGGGGGTAATAAACATAAAAATTAAACATGCATAGAAGATCTATCCTCACATTAATGTAAAGGAAATCCTAATTCATGACATATAATTAAAAATGCTAATCTATCTACTCTTACAAAGGAGGAACAAAGTTATGAATAGTTAGCATTGAATACAAACCCACCGAGACTCAATCTCTCCCTTGGCCAAAGTGCTTCATAAGAGGTTGTTGTGGTATGAAAGGATAAAAAGGATAAGTCATATTTAGGCTACACAACCTATACATTAAAACCCTAAACTATGCTTCTTAGGTAGATTGGTGGATAAGTACATGCACAATATAAACTCTTCATCTTCTATTCTTTAATAAATGACAAAATGAGTGTGTATATATAGTTGAATATAACCTTAAACCTTTCCAAATTTTTAGATGACAAGGTGGACCTGATCAAATTTATAACATTATTGACAAAAACAAATTTGGTCTTGGTCTAGGTTGGCTATGGGACAACCTAGAGCCTTAATATTTTTTATCGATAAGAGTACAAGATCGATGGGGATAATAGTGTTACATACACTATTAGAAAGGATTTTAGGCTTAATAAAAGGCTAATTAAAGAATAAAATGACTAGAGGAGGGTAAAAAAGAGGAGGCAAATGTTAGGGAAGTGTTTTTAGGATATGGTTATGTAGATAGTAAGTGGTAGTATAGGAATAAAAATCTTGTGAAGCTCCCACCCATTTCTTAGTGCACCCATTAAGCAATGCACTCAAAGAGATTGAGACTCAAAAGGTTTTTTTAAGAGAGAAAGAATTAGTAATTGATAAAAGTTAAAAATATTATGTGTATACAAGTGGTCTCAAGATAGGATTAACTAGTCTCTATCTTTGCCAAAATGGATTATGTTTTGGCTTCAATGTAATTGTATGGGTGATGACTCTAAGATTGAGAAACTTCAAGTATTCATAGTTTCATACAATCCCATATATATAATGGATGAGAAAATATGTCACCCTTTTTCTTTATCCTAGTGTGAAAGTGAGACCAATGTTGGCATAGCATGGATCACTCCCATCCCCCAAGTTATCCTTATTGAACTTAGATTCATTTAATTTAGGATACCTCAACTACTAAACTTGGGTATTTTGATCAAATTATCTATATAAATAAACTATCCCTAAAGGAAGACATTTTAATTTGAGTTGAATGACTCTTTCTTCTTCTAATTAATTCTGGCATAAATAACTGATTTCTTTATCATCAATGATTTGAAATTCAAATTACCCTAAATTTGTCAAGAATTATACAATCTACTGATCATCATGAAACACCTAAAAATTCTCTATATTTTCCAAAATTTATAAATAAGATCTAAGTTCAATAGAGAACCTTTGTACTTTAGACTCCTATAATGATGCTAAATTAGTAGCTAAAGCAGCAAGTGAGTTAGCAACCTAGTTATGTTATGTAGGAATAACTACTATATTAAATGCCTAAAATGACTCAATCAAATCTTAGGATCAATGTTTATATCTCTTAATACATGATAATTTACACTAGTATTTATTTTCTACTTAATTAGTCACTAGCTCTGAATCTTCTTATATTAGTAGTTGTTTGACATTATTTTTTAGAGTGAATTACAACCCAAAAATTAGTGCCTCATATTCTTCCCTATTATTGGTGCATGGAAAATGAAACCAATAACTTGATAGGTAATTCTTACATAGTAGCTCAACTAGTTTTATATCAACTCCCAAACCTTGATTAGATCTTATAGAATTAAAATCGAGATTCCATAATTTGGAAGGTCTTTGGACTTCTAGCCTTGACACCTCATACTTCATAGTAAAGGTATAAATCTCAAGATTTGGAGATTTATAACTTACTTATTCATTATTAGAATTTTATTTCATGATGAGTATTATTGTCACTTATATTTTCACCCTTTAAGGAGATGAAAAATCTCTCCTCATCCAAGTGGCATAATGGAAACACCTCTAGGCTTGTGGGTAGCTTAAGGATGAGGTGAATCTCTAGATAGGGCTAGCTCCCTTGATATGTAGCAATTTGGAGTATAAATAATACTAAACTTGGGGGGTGAAAAGGGAGAAGGATAAATGAAAAATAATCTAAGGGAGGTGATACACCAAATAACATGATGAAATCTAACCATATGCATGTTACACTTGAAGTCAAAGGACAAATTGAGCATACACTTGTCCAATCTTCATCTTCTCACATCAATGTTACATTTTGAGGTTATGGATAAATGTGAAAAGATATGAGGAATATAAAAGAGGCCTATGAGGGAACTAAATAATATATTAACTCACTAAATCTCAGACATTTCCTAGAACACTTCACATGCCCTGCAAGAAGAATCTTTCCAACTAGAAATAGATAATAGAATGAAACAATATGCTAAAGGATCCATAGTCTTCACTTATGAAAAATTAAAAATTAAAAATGAACACACTAAGAATATTCATGAAGGAGGTAAATATTAGTATTATTATTGATAAAAAGGTATATATTTAAGCAGGGCTTTACCATACTTAGGGGGAGCATAGAATATAATGCCAAAAATGGCTAGTTCTTATAGAACTTGAGAGAGAGAGAGAGGAGAAGAGAGAAGTCCAAGGATAATAAGGACACTTTTAAAGATGAGAAAATTAGTTAATTTTTCATGTTAATATGTTATGTTATAAACCATGCAAGACCAAGAAGTACAAATTTCAATCCAAGTCATAAATCTCATGAAAAGTCACATGAAACTCCTCTTGGATCAGAAAAATTACCTTCATGATTGACCCTATTTGAATGCATAATAACTAAATATTAATAAATATGATGATTGGTATGAAGTTTAAGGACATCATTCATGCCTCTCCATGCATTTTTTGTAGGCCTGGTCACTTGAAATCACCTAGAAATGAGCAATCATCATTTGTAGTCCAAAAAAAGCTTCCTTCAAGTACCTTGCACATTTGGATTCCAAATTTTAATTATTTTCTCATAAAAATACATGGGAGGTAGTATATGAAACATTTCAAGACCCTATATGGCCTTATAAGTATCAAGGACACCATAAAATGAGCTCACATGAAGTTTTCCACCCTTCTCACAAGCTTGTCTAGTAGGCTAGTGTTGACTGGCTGAAATGAGAGATATTCTTAAAACCCTTAACAATTTTTTTTAAGAATTAAATGAATATGGGATGTTTTTATAAGTATATATATTCCACTCAAAGCTTTTTTCATGTTAAAACTCCTCCTATAGCCTACACAACATAGAAAATGGTCAAAAAATAGATTGTTTTTCACCCCATCCATACAAATATTTGGCATGTGAGGAATATTTAGTGATTATTATACAATTTATAATGGTTTTCATGAGTAAAATATGACATTAAATTATCTTTCTATCTCCATTTCCATCATTGGGTCTCTACAAGGGATTAATAAGGGTTTTAGGCCTATTTTCCCTCTTAAGCTTCGTTTATAAAAGTATGGCATCTAAGTTCCCAAAAAATTTCACAAAAGAATTTTTCAAGACCCTCCCTAACATTTTTGAACTTCTTATATTCCCATGAAATGCATCATGAAAGATATGAGTGTTGAAACTTGACCTATTGAGCTCTTTTTCCTCTTTCTTACAAGTCTGAGTTGTCTTTTAGCTCAAAAAAGGATTTCTTGTGGTTTTCATGAAAATCAAAAGCTCATACACATATGTATTGACCCTAAAAACATGACCCAATCCATCTCTATGCCTACTTTATGTTATAATTAAAGATGATTCCTTGTTTGGGCATTAGGCTTAGATATGTCTAATAGGGTTGAGTTATCTTTGAAGCACAAAATAGACTTTTGATGCTTTACATATATAAAAATAGCTCAAAAACATAAAAATATATCCCAAAACATGATCTATCAAGTTGAAATGCATGTCTGAGGCCAAAAGTAACATTGGTCTCTTATTTGGACTTTAGGCCTAAACATGCCTAGTAAGGTTGACTACAACCTTGACCATTTAGAAAATATTTATTGGTTCCCTTCCTTTAGTATTGATTTAAAATGTTACTCTTGATCTTTTAAAACTCTTCATACCTTACTAAAGTGTTTCCCTAACTCATAGTTCATCTCTTTTGTCTTAATCTTCAAGACTATGTACTTATGCTACTAAGGAAGTGCCCCCTATCTAAGACAAAATAGGGGGAACATCCCCTATTTTTTAAAATATAATACATGTTTGAGAGGCATATATATTTCATATAGGTGATATGAACCAAAAACTATCTCTTGATTCAGTCAAAATACCCCTTAATTCATCCAAATTCCAAGACAGACTTATTGAGGGTAGACTGTGTAGGGGTTTTAGAAGGTTGACTATGTTATGCATGATTGAGGGATCCTTTATGAATGTTCCTTTATTAATTAGGTTTTTATAATCATGAATAAGGTTTTATGATAATAATCCTTTTAAAACTTATACATACTCCTTATATTCTCTTTACTTTATCAAAATTGAGTTTCATTATGACTGTGTTGGCCTCCAAAAATCACACCTAAGGTTACATACACTTCCTTGAGACCTGGTCATAGTGTGAAAGAATTTTCCATTGAACCATGAAAATTATAACCACTTTATATATTCTCAAACATTTTCATCAACTTTTATGCATTTCTCACACTCTAACCTCACTCCTCACTCTACTATCAATACCAGTCATAACATGATTATAGGTTGTAAACAAGGCCTTATAGTTCTGATTAGGCTTGTTTCACCATGTTTGGATTTTATTAGGTCCAAAAATATTCTAATGTTTATTATAATATTATATTTTCTCAAGTCCAAATTCTCTTTAACCCCTCACATGTACCTTGAGTTTCAAAACTAAGTCTCTTCCTTAACTGACTGAGAAACCCTATTCTTGACCCTACCTATAGGTTACCTTGCTCCTTAAGACTCGATATAAGATTTTAAAAGGCTCCATATGAACCCCACAAATTTAAATTGACATTTATCTATCCTAAAATCAATTTTTAGTGTCCTAAAACCAAACCTAAGACTCATATTAGCTCACTATTTTGTATACCCTGGATATAGGTGTGAATTTTATTATATGTAGACACCTATAGATTACCATGGTACTTTAAACACTCAATATAAACCCTATATTGATGGTATTACTGATATTTATAGACCATTTATCTCATTTAACCATCCCTTTCACATACACCTTAACCTCTCCAACAATATGCCTCTTGGATTGTGTTTTATCTCAATGAAACTGTAGGTGTGCATGCTCGGTTAGGCTTGAAACAAGTGCATAAGATATATTATATATTCCATGCTTACTTAACCATGTCCTAGACCCTTTTTTCACCTTTATGTTTTATATCTATCAATAAATTCAATTTAATTTCTCTCTACCTACCTATCCTATTGTAGATCAACATCTCCACAATGTAAAGACTAGGAGAGCTCATGAGAAGCAAAAAAACACAAATCCTCCTTCCTCAAAGATATTAGTGCCATGAATGTTAATTTTATAATTTTGAATAATTCAAACATGGCTCTTATTCAATATTTTCAACCATGTGTGAGGAAGTTTTTCTTTTAGATCAAACCCTATAGATTTCACTATTTATTTTTAGTGTCTAAATGGCAAATTTTGGGACCTCCAAGAACCAATCTCTACTACTTATCCTTCCTTCAAACTCTGCAAGGTCATTGTCATAGATGGAGGATATAATATTAAATCATTGGGAAAAATTAAAAATCACTGAAACTATATTATATTCCATCTCCAAAAACTATAGGACCTCTATTTTCACTTTGTAGGGACTATGGGGCCTGAACATAGTTATTACACCTTGAACATGGTTCTCAACTTGTTGATAAACCTATAAATTTTAAAAGGTTTTCCAAGACATTTATAACCTATTATGACCTTAATAAGGTTCAAATTTTGACTCCAATATTTCAACATGGCCTTTTGAATTTTTGTCAAGACCACATGTAGGTGGTTATTGACTATATATATGGGTAGTGAGTATGAAATCAAGAAAAATGTGAATGAAAGGTCTTAAAAACAACTCAAACTCAAATTCCAACTTTAAAACACATAATTTCCACCAAAAAAAACTTGAAACAAGTTCCAATACTTCTCCTTGAACATGAAAACCACTTGCACGTGTGAATAGAATGGGTAGAATTATCTTATGATTGTTTGATGTGGTTAAGACATGGGTGTTTGATAAAAATATGGAGTTATTAGACCAAAACCTATAATTAGGTGGCCTTTATGGATTAAAACATGTAAAACACCATTTCCCATTAATTTAAATTTTTTGTATGTAATTTAAACTTTGGTAAGTGGATAATTAGATGAAACTGCTCATGTTGGCACCCTCTTGAAAAGTGAGTTATATTACTCATTAAAACACCATAAAACATGAAAACAATCATGGGTAAAATTGGAAGAATAATCAAACGTCAACTAGAAGCATAATTATTATCTAGATTATACTAAAACTTCCAAACTAAAGTAAACTTATAGGGTGTATATATTAATAGGTAGAGTTGCATAGTCAACTTGTTAGAAATGGTTCATAAAGAATAGTTAATAAATATTCATACTTATATAAAAAATAAGGTATATAATTTTAATACAACCTCCCCAAAGTATTTGAGCTAGAACCTCCTGAGTTGTTTATATAGAGTAAAAACTTGAAGGTTACTTTAGTATGTCTAGAAAGCCAAGAAAAGATAAGAATGGTTTTGAGAAATAAATGACACTTTCAGATCAAAACAAACATGTAACTGAGCATGTGAAATTTTATTAGGCACTTCTTGACCATTTCCCATGTGGCACACTTCCCAAGGAGGTTGTACAAGTGCCAAATTCACCTTTTCTTTCAAGAAAACTATGTTTTTATAAGTAACCTACCAGTTTTTAGTTTGTTTTAGTTACTTAAGACTTTCTAAGACACATGTCATGTGACATCACCCTTTTACACCTTCACATTTCCCAAGAAACCTATACAAAGCATTAAATGTACCTTTTTGACCCCTAAAATGACTCAATGATAAATGAACAAAAAAACTAACTGAGCAAAGCCAATATAACATCAATTAACATTAATTGAACTATAATATACCCCATGACACTCATATTACATCCCCTATAGACATAAGAATTCAATTTTTTACCTATATGTACCCCAATTTGGCTTAAAAGTCAAATTTGGTCAACAAATTGGTGACTCATAGGGCTAGTATGCCTGTTATACTAGCTATACCAGTAGCCTTATCAATCCATTAGGCTTAGGATTTATCTGAAGTCTGATACAAACAAGTAAACCTTTGATTATTAAATTTGATATTGATCAATACAAGACAACTAATGACTACCTCAAGCACACAAATCAAAAGACACACACTAAACAAGACAACAAACTAACAAGACATGCACACATGTGCTCAAAGCACTTAGGGGAATCTGAAAATATCTATATATAAAACTAACAAATAATCATACCTCCATTTCTAGGATCAAAAGGAAAGTTTCTTGAGTCTCTTTTTGCATGAGATGGGTGAGGGTGCCAAGCATGTTGCTCTTTATATTGAATAGTTGATGGATTAGACCTATTTTTTGACACTTCACTTAACTTTATCTCAAGTATATCCTCTTCAAATAAGTCTCCAATTTATACATATTCTTCTTGACCTTGTACACATGCTTCATGTTTCTTCCCACTCTCTTTCTCATGATCAACCTTCATCTTCTTTGTAGGCATGGTCTCAAAAGGAATGATCTCTTGTTATTTGAAAGATTGAGGCCAATAGATTTTCTATTAACCTCTAAAATATGATGTGAATTTTGTTCCTTCTTACCTATGACATGTTGGACAATGTCATCTTGCTCATTTATGACATCTTGGGCAATGTCATCTTTCTTACCATCACTTGTAACCAGCTCTAAAGGAGTTATAGACCCCTGGAGAGATTCAAAGTCTTTACAAGTGTCCTTAAATATATGCCACAATTCATCATCTTTACTTTTATCATCATCATGAAGGATAACAACAATAAATACTCCCTCATCTTTTTATTTAGGTTTTAATAGGACCTATTCCATGATTTGTTCCTCAATACAAGGAGTGTATGCTTCACCATCAATCAAACAATGAGATCCAACACAAGATCTCACCTCTTCTTCATCACTTAATACCTCTTGAGGGTTTTCAAACTATACTTTATCTATCATAATCTGATCTTGTTGGTCAATGTCTGCAAGGTCTTCAAACTCCTTAGTGATGCCAAGACTAGGCATCTTTAAATCTAGTGACCTAAGCCAATAAGGCTACCAAGGAGTTATATTTTCTTCAAGTAAGAGTTATAAATTTTCCTAAACCAATTTATATTCTTGAATTTCCCACACCATAGTTCCATCAAACCAAAGGGTTATGGGATGAGGACAAAAGGAACTAGTTGGTGGAGGTGGAAAATAGGACTCAAAATCAGTTTGAGAATGCAAAGTTGGGAATTCTTTTGGGAGATCTTGAGGAAGGGGAGGTAGACCTTGGGCTAAAAAAACTTGATTTTCTTCCCTCCATTTGATAACCACTTAATTCAAATATGATTTATCTTGAGAAATATCTTGAGGAAGGGTGGATGGTTAGGCATAGGATCATCTTTTGGGTTTAAACCTTCCATCACACCTTGATTTATTAACCTCATCTTTGACTCTAACTCCTCAATTTCCTTGGATGGGTTTTCTTAGAAAATTTTCTCTTGAAGTTCATAAGAACCATCATGAGCATAAGGATTACATGAGGCCCGACATGGGACATAAGAAGCTTCTTAAGGAAAGGTAGGTGGAACTTGCAAATGATAAATTTCATTCTCCACTTCACACTCCTTATCAACCAAAATTCTATTCTCTTTCTTTCCCTATGATTCTACTATCTTACTATAGCTTAGTATGTAAGGATTATAAGTCTTTGTTTGAGAAAGGGTGGGAGGGGTTGGTCTAGAATCAAACTCCTTCTCAACTTCACACTTTTTGTCAAGACTTTTTTCCTCTTTATTTCCCCATGACTCTACTATCTTACTCCAACTTAGGATGTTAGGATTAGAATTTTCTTTTTTACGTGGTGGGGATGCAATTTGAGATGGAAATGAGGGCTTTAACTCCACTTATTTTATTTCCAATATATACTATTTCATATGCATATTATTCAACTCAATCTGTGTATCAAGATTATCTTCAAACATAAAATTTCTCCTTTCAACTCTATGCTCCAACTAATTGGGAAAAGGATGACCTTAATATCTTTGATTTAGCTCATGATTAGGGGTCATATATGACTAATAAGAAGTTTGGGAAATTGGATATGAAGGCTGATAGGTATGGCGAGGTTACCTTTCATGAACTCCTAGCATATCCTCTATAGACCATTCACATCAAGCATCTCACTTATGAGCCTTTGCAATTTGGCTCTCACAATAGGTACCCACTCTCTTTTTATCAACTCTAGTTCTTCTCTCACCCTATGAATAATATTATTATGAATCACTAAAACACATCCCATTTGAGTGTCAATATTAAACATATATCTTTCATATCACAAGAGTGTCTTCTTTAAGGTGGAAATGGGTTGGCTTGAGGAGTGCCTAGGTTGACTAGGAACAAAACATGGAGAAGGTTGAGTGTAAAACTGATATACTTCATGCATGGGCTAATAAGGATCATATTGGTTATGATTAAGGTCATACTTATGGTGGTAATTATCATGAAAATATTAACCAAGGACTTGTTCATATTGATAGGGAATGGTACAATCTTGTAATGTCTCACTAACTTGTAGAGAATAAAACTCAACACCAAAGTCAGCCATGAAACTTCATTGAAATCAAGAACACAAATAAATACATTGATAATAATATTCAAAGGATAACTTTGGATACTTGACTATATGATTTATCTTTAGGCTTGTCATTGATGCTTTGATAGATGTCTCAAAGGTTGATTGTTGAGAGACAACACCAAAAATTTCTCAAATTATTGGTACAAGAATCCCACCAGCCCTACCAAAAACTATTATCAATTGGATTTTCACCCTTTGATGAGATTTAAACTCTCTCTTCATCTAATTAGAACAATAGAAACACCTCTAGGCTTGTGGTTAGTTTAAGGATGAGATGAATCTCTAGATAGGGCCAGCTCCCTTGATGTACCATTTTGAATTACAACTACTACAAAACTTGGGGGGTAAAAAGGGAGAAGGATAAATAAAAACAAACTAATTTAAGTAATGTGATACACCAAATAACATGATTACATATAACCATATGCATGTTACACTTGAAATCAAAGGACAAATTAAACATACACTTCTCCAATCTTCATTTTCTCGCATCAATGTTACATTGTGAGGTTATAGATGAATGTGCAAAGATAGGAGGACTAGAAAAGAGGAATATGAGGTAAATAATGAATATAATAACTCCTTAAATCTTAAAAATTTCCTATAACACTTCACATTCCCTGAAAGAAGAATCTTTCCAACTATAAATAGATGATAGAATGAAATAATATGCTAAGGAATCCATAATCTTCACTTATGCAAAATCAAACATTCAAAATGAACATACTAATAATAGTCATGGAGAAGGTAGATATAAATATTATTATTGATAAAAATGTATACATTTGATTAGAACTTTTCCATACTAAGGTGGAACATAGAATACAATGCCAAAATGGCTAGTTCTTATAGAACTAGAGAGAGAGAGAGAGAGAGAGAGAGAGAGAGAGAGAGAGAGAGAGAGGAGAAGATAGAAGTCTAAGGGTCATAAGGAAACTTTTCAAGATGATAAAATAAGTTAATTTTTAATTTTAATATGGTATGGGATGAAACATGAAAGGACAATAAGTAAAAATGTTAATCCAAGTCATAAACCTCATGAAAAGTGTCATGAAACTCCTCTTCTTGGCTCAAAAATGTTGCCTTCATGATTGACCCTTTTTGAATGCCTCATAACTAATTGAGACTAGGTATGATCATTGTGATGAAGTGTAAGGACATTATTCATGACTCTCCATGTATTTTTTGAAGTCCTAGTCACCTTGGAAATGAGCAATTATCATCTACAGTTTAGAAAAGTCTTCCTTCATGCACCCTACACACTCAGCTTCCAAATTGGCATCATTTTCTCATTAAAATACATTGGAGGGAGTGGATGAAACCTTTCAAGACCCTCCATGTCCTTATAAACATCAAGGACACCTTAAAATGAGTTCACTTGAATTTTTCCACCCTTCTCATGAGCTTGTCCAATAGGCCAGTTTTGACTGGCTAAAATGAGAGCTATTGTTTGAACCATTAATATTTTTATAAATAATTAAATTAATATGGGGAATTATTAAAATTATATATCTTCCCCCCAAATTTTGTTTCATTTTTAAACTCCTCATATATCCTACACAATAAAAAATGGTCAAAAATAGCTTATTTTCTAGCCCATCCATATAAGTCCATACAACTAGTTGCCATGTGAGCTAGATTGAGTGAGTCCTCTACAAGGTATAATAGGTTTCATGAGTAAACTTTTCCATTATATCAACTTTCTAGCTCCATTTCCATCATCAGGTCTCTATAAGAGTTTAACAAGGTTTTAATCATGTTTTCCCTCTTAACCTTCATTCATAAAAGTTTGACATCAAAGTTTCCAAAAAATTCCACAAAATCATTGTTCAAGACCCTCTCTAATATCCTTGAACTTCTCAGATTCCCATGCAAGGCATCATGAAAGATATGAGTGTTGAAACTTGACCTATCAATATCTTTTTCCTCTTTCCTATAAGTCTGAGTTGTCTTTTGGCTCAAAAATGGAATTCTTGTATTTTTTCTAAAAATCAAAATCTCATACACCTCTATAATGACTCTATAGACATGATCCAATCCATTTCTATGATTTATTTATGTTAGAATTGAAGATGATTCCTTGTTTAGGCATTAGTCTTAGCCATGTTTAATAGGTTTGCATTATCTTTGAAGCCCAAAATATCCTTTTGATGGTTCCCATATATAAAAATATATCAAACACATTAAACTCCATCCAAAAACATGATCCAATAATTTTAAATGCATGTTTGAGGCTAGAAGTAACACTGGTCTCTTAATTGGACTTTATGCCTAAACATGCCTAATAGGGTTGACTACAACCTTGACCATATAGATAATATCTCTTGGTTTCCTTACTTTGTTCTTGATATAACATGTTACACTTGATATAACTCTTCATACCTTACTAAATTGTTTCACCAACTCCTGGTTAATCTCTTTTATCTTATTCCTCAAGACTACATACTTATGCTCCTAGGGAAGTTCCCCTTATCTGAGACAAAATAGGGGGAACTTCCCATATTTGTTCAAATATAATACATGCATGATAGGCATATACATTTAATATATGTGATATGAACCAAAAACCAGCTCTTTATTGGGTCACAAGACCCCTTAATTCATCTAAATTCTAGGACAAACTTATTAGAGGGTAGATTTTGTAGGGGTTTTAGAAGGTTGGTTATGTTATGCATGATTGAGGGCTCCTTTATGAATGTTCCTTCATTAATTATGGTGTTACTATCATTAATAATGTGATATGATAATCATCTTTTTAAAACTTCTACATACTACTTATATTATCTTTACTCTATCAAAATTGAGTTTCATTGTGACTATGTTGGCCTCCAAAAATCACACTTGTAGGTTACATACACTTCCTTGAGACCTGGTCATAGTGTGAAACAATTTTAAATTTAACCATGAAAATAAGAACCACTTGATATATTCTCAAACACTATCCTTAACTTTTATGCATTTCTCACACTCCAACCTCACTCCTCACTCCACTGCTTATACCAATCATAACCTGATTGTAGGTTGTAAACAGGGCCTTATGGGTCTGAGTAGGATTTCTTAACCATGTTTGAATCTTATTACTTACACCAATATTCTAATATTTATGATCATATACTATTTAATCAATTCCAAATTCTCTTTAACCCCTCACATGTACCCTGAGTTTCAAAACTAAGTCTCTTCCTTAACTGACTAGGAAACCCTATTTCTTAACCTAGCATGTAGGTTACCTTACTCCTTATGACTTAATATAAGATTTTAAAAGGTTTCCCATGAACCCTCATAGGTCACTTGACATTGTTTTATCCTGAAATCATTTTTTAGTGTCTTAAAACCAAACCTAAGAATCATATTAGCTCATTGTTCTCTATATTTCATTATAGGTGTGCATTTTATTATATGTAGACACCTGTAGGTTACCATGGTACTTTCAAAATTAAATATAAACCTTATATTTATTTCATTCCTTCTATTTTTATACCATTAAACTCTTTTAATCATCCCTTTCACATACACCTTAACCTCTCCAACAGTATGCCTCTTAGACTGTGCTCTGTCTCAATGAAACTATAGGTGTACATTCTCTTTTAGGATTGAAATAAGTACATAAGATATATTATATCTTACATGCTTGATTATCCATATACTAAAACCATTTTATCACCTTTATGTTTTATATCTCTCAATAAATTCAATTTACTTTCTCTCTACTTACCTCTCCTGTTGTAGATCAATATCTCCATAATGTATAGACTGGGAGAGCTCATGAGAAGCAAAAAAACACAAATCCTCATTCCTAAAAGATATTGGTTCCATGAATGTTAATTTTATCATTATTACTAATTCAAACATGGATATTAGTCAATATTTTCAACCATGAGTGAGGAAGGGTTTCTTTTTAAATCAAACCCTGTAGATTTTACTGTTTGTTTTTAGAGTCTAAATGGCAACTTTTGGGACCTCCAAGAACCAATATCTACTACTTATCTCATAGTTAATTTTCATATATGGAGGATAAAGGATTAAATCATTTTTAATTAATAAAATTCCTTGAAACTATATTATATGCCATCTCCAAAACCTACAGGACCTATGTTTTCACTTTTTAGGGACTGTGTGGCCTAAACATAGTTATTGCACCTTCAACATGATTATAAACTTTTTGATCAACCTATAAATATTAAAAGGTTTTTCAAGATGTTTCTAACCTAATATGACCTTAATAAGGTTAAAATTATAACTCTAATATTTCAACATGGCCTTTTAACTTTCTGTCAAGACCACTTGTAGGTGGCTATTGATTATATATATGGGTAGTGAGTATGAAATCAAGAAAATTGTGGATGAAAATTCTAACTTTAAAATATTGAATTTCCACCAAATAAAATTTAAAAAATTTCGAATACTTTTCCTTCAATGTGAAAACCACTTGTACATGTGAATAGAGTGGGCAACAGTATCTTATGACTGTTTGATGTGGTCAAGACATGGGTGTTTGATCAAAATATGGATTTATGAGACCAAAACCTATAATTATGTGGAAATTATGTAATTTAAACATGTAAATAACTATTTACCATTCATGTGAATCTTTGTATGTAATTCAAACTTTTGTAAGTGGAAAACTGGCTAAAATTACTCATGTTGGCACCCTCTTGCAAAGTGAGTTGTATTTCTCACTAAAACACCATAAAACATGAAAAAAAAACATTTTTACCATTGGAATAATAATTCAAAATCATTTATAAGCATCATTAGTATCTATATTGTATGAAATATTCCAAACCAAGGTAAAACCTATAAGGTGCATAGATTAGTAGGCAAATTTGCATAGTCAACTTATTATCAATGGTTATTAAAGCATATTTGATTAATATTTATAATAATTATATGAAAAATAATTTATATAAGTTTAATACAACCTCCCTAAATCATTTGATCTAGAACCTCCTGAGTTGTCCATACTGAGCAAAAACTTGACGGTCACTTCAGTATGTCTAGAAAGTCATGAAAAGAGAATAATAGTTTTGAGAAATAAATGGAACTTTCAGATCCAAAAAAACATTCAAATAAAAATTTGGAAGTTTAAGAGGTATTATTTAACCATTTCCCACATGGCACACTTCTTGAGGAAGCAGTACAACTGTTAAATTCACCTTTTCTTTCAAGAAAACTACCTTTTTCTAAGTAATTTATGAATTTTTAGCTATTTTTAGTTAATTAAGACTTTTTAAGACACATAAAATGTTACATCACCCTTTTACACCTTCACTTTTCCTAATAAACCTATACAAAGTATTAAATACAACTTTTTGACCCTTAAAATGACTCAAAATGATAAATGAACATAAAAACTAATTGACTAAAGCCACTATAACATCAATTAACATTAATTAAACTATAATATACCCCATTACACTCATATTAAATCCCTTATAGAATTATAAAGTCAAGTTTTTCCCTGTAGGTGCCCCAATTTGGCTTAAAAGTCAAATTAGGTGAATATGTATTTCATTCTTAGCTCTCGATCAATTCAAATTTGATTTGGAATACCTATCCAAGGAAGCCAATTTTGAGAGAATTATATTGATACATATCCATTTAGTGTCTTTTACCAATCTTTTCTCAATAAAATTCCATATCCCTCTAGGATATTTACCATAAGGATGTTTATAGTCATTTTCACACATGCTTAGATTCAACTTAAATGTGTACATCATTCATCTCTCCAACCATAGGAACCACATCTTTGTCCAACTATGAAACCATATTTTTTAAGGGGTTTGAGTTAATCCCAACTTTTGATAAATATAAGTTGGCATTATAATGGTCAAAGATCCATAATCAACCAAAAAAATGTGTATATTTTTATCAAATGCTCTGATAGTTAACAATAAAGGAAGAACTTCTAAGTTACTCTTGTATATGATATTAATATGAGTGGTTTGTGGCTTCTCTATAGTAGACTTCCCTGTAATGGAGATCATAAGAGATATTTCTATTTAATAATCTAAGCCAATTCATGAAGAGTGATGTTTTCTTTTATCTTCTTCATGTCCTCAACGATGTTGTATCCTCATTTACACTATTATTCCTTGTTCAGAGGCTAATCCTTCCCTTTTAGGGGAGGAAAATTATTTTTAGCCTTTAAATTTGGAGGAATAGTCATATTGTTTAGAGTACACATAGTGAAGGGTTATTTGTTCCTAAAATTGTAATTACTTCTCTAGAACTAATAGAAAGTGTGTATCTAATCTAGGTTATCCTCTATAATATTATCATCTCTACTTCATAAATTAAACTCATGAGTTTAAAATACCATATTTTTTCTTGAGGAACTAATATCATGAGGGAACTTTAGTGGATTATTCATTAAATATTACATCACCACTTCTCTTTGGAATATTTTGAATGTCACACATAACTCAACATAGTTGAGCTCACCATGTTGTGATGTGTTATGAACCTTGTACTAATTGGGAAACATTATCTCCAATATGTTGATCTATGTAAACTTATTGTCTTGATTTTGTTTTGCATTATTGATAGGCTTGTTGAAAGGTCTTTTATATCTTTGATATCTAAAATTTTGGTTATTGTTTAGAATAGTAACATTACCTATCTTCCTCTGCATGCCCAAAAATTCATTGTTTATATTTTAAACCATCCTCTATATATAATATGATTCCAATTTGGTAGAATCCACACCATGGGAAACTATGTTAATAGATGAGCATATGTTGACTCTTCTGCTAACCATTCATTTTTGCAGGGTTATTCAAGAATCCATAGTTCTGATTTGGTGTATGTTACATCATAGGAGGTAATGTATATAACTAATTTTGGTTGAACACCGAAACATTTAAATTCACATGAAGCATTGGATTCAAAGATGGGAAACTAGAAATGAGGTTAGGGGTGCCTGGTATCTAAGGCTTTAACTTCTTGACAATGTTTATCACTTCTTCATAAGCTAGTGATAGAGTGTTAACAAGCACAACTCTTCATATAAATATTCTACTAATTAGATCTAGGGTGTTTTAAAAGTTTAGGGGTGGTTTACTACAACCAAGCTCAAACATGGTATACTTTATTTACACTCAACATTTAAATGCTTGGTTATGTTTACATTAATCCACATAAGTCATAAGCCTTACTACTCCCCTGGAGTGAAACTAAGAATGAACTATGGGATAGTTGTGCCATGGCATAAGCTTCACTAAGGGGACTTAAGCAATGTACCAAAATAATAACTTGGGCATATCCATAGGCATAAGCCTTTATTGGGTGAAGCCCAGGGTCATATAAGTGCTTAGTGGATCATAAGAATCCTTTGGTTCAATTTAAACCTCATATTACATAGATGTAACAAAATAGGGATTGGGTTTACTAGTGTATATATATACTCATCCTCCATGGAAAATGATGATGACATCATAAAAATTATAGAAACACCATTAAAGTATCAAAACTATCAAAATATATGAACACCAATTCATATAACTAATCAAAAGTGTGACATCACAAACATGTGCATCCCATTACCAATACTATAAGAGATGCAAACCAAACACACTTATCACATTTTAATACAACACCATTTGTCATTATTTAAAGTCTATAGCAAGATTTTATATTCAGATCATAATACTAATAACCTAGAGGATCATAGATGAGCTTGGGCATATACAATTAGGGCTAGAGTGGCCTCCATTCTATTTATAATCTTTAATGGCTACTAATTTAATGTTTATAGAGCATGAATTCAAAGTCATTCTACCAAATATTTGTTGAATTTATCTCATCCCTTTTCATCTTCTAGTTTGAGCTCCTTATATAAGCCTTTAGTTTCATCTTTGCTATGGTAGAAGTTACATGTTGAGTGTTGAGCTAGAATTCCATCATCATAACCACTAGTTCTATGATTATATGATCCTCATGCTACAATTACCACATTTATACAAATATTCAATTATTCCCTAAATATCTGAGATATGGTTAGTCATCTACTAGCTAGCATAATATTTGCACTGCATCCTCTAGCTAGATATCAAAACTGTTAGGCTAACCACTTGCCAAAATAATCTTCTCATAACGATGTGGATATCAAGTTTTTACAAATACTCTACTAACAAGTTATCGACCCAACATTTACCCCATATAAAAACTATAGTCTACCCTTGAACTAAGCCATAAAACTTGTGAGAGTGTATAACTCAGGTATATTCTCCTAGAGTTCTACGTTGAAGTCCTCTAAGACCTTTATGGCTAGCATGATTTATTTTTTGGTGCTATCAATATCAAATGATGTATCAGTGAGGAAAATTATATCCATTTTATCAATATCTTTATGAAAGGATTCTATGTTTATTTTCACCTTTTCCACACTTCCATCTTAGATCTCCCCTTGCTCACAGGCTTGATTTATAGAGTGTAAAAGAGTTATCTCAAGGTTTTTCCCTAGTCTTTGATCTGGCTACTCAGTGACTTGATGATGCTCATGATCTGTGACCTTTCTACCTTACCTATGGAGTACACCTTATCCATTATTTTCTCCTTCTCATCCTTTTCTTTTTTTAAAGTCACTTTTAACACTAAGGCTTGGTAGGATAAATTAAATAAAATCACATATATATTTTTTACACCCTCTTTCAACTTCACAAAGAGATACTCTACCTCTTGGATCTTATTTGATATCTCCTTCTTTATTTTAATGTTGCCATCTTCCTCTTCTTCTTGTGATGGCTCAAGATGTAGTCTTGGGACCATTTGCTTCACCAATACACAAATATTATCAACCTCTAAAATGTTCTTAAGTGTTGACACCAACTAGAAAATATGGTTTGACTACCTCCATGCACTCATAAATATATTTTAGCTTGAATCTATTAGCCTACACTTCCTTCTTAGCTTCTTTAAGGAGTTTCTTCAATTTCCTCACCTTACCATCATTGATGATATTTTGGCATGTTACTTCTATGGCCATTTTTATTATCACATTCCTATATTGGACTGGGTTCAAGGTGGGTGGATCAACAAGAAGGGACTACTTCCCTTCCAAAAAAATTTCTAGGCTCAAAGTGGTCACACTTAATGCCTTGAATTGGGGCTCGTCCATATAATGGTATAGCACAAATAAGAGCTGATTGCACATCCTTGTCATGTAAATTTGGGGGGCATAGTTGCATACAAGTATAAATCTTTATCCCCCCATTTATTATGCATTGTTTCCCTTATGTTAATCTCTCTATCATCCTTCTCGATGATAACCTTCTCTATAATTACTTATTCCTCATCACTAGCACCACTTCTTTCTTCAACGTGATCCTCTAAGGAATCATTGATTTAGTCGTTGGGGTTTTATTCATTAGACTTCTCCCCCCCATCCATTTCTCCATCCTAGGGATTTTCAATATTTACATCAAGGATTATTCCTTAATCACTAGAGTTGTATTATTACCATTAGTGTTCCTCAATTATCTTTATTTGTTTCTCTGAGGCACCAATATTACCTTATTTCTATCTAGACACCCCTTCACTCCTTAGGCATGCCTTTGTATCTTCCTCTACTTATCTAGTAGGGTCATTTATCACCTATTTGACTAATTTTACCATTGTTCATATTATTGAGTGAACCTTTGTGGCCCTTTTTTCCAATTTAGACTTTTTTGTTCCCGGTCAAGTTTTTGATTTTTTTCAAGTGCCAAAGCCCAATTTATATCTTCATCACTGAGTCCCATCTTCCTTTAAGTTGATATTTTCTCCTCAATAGTTTGAGGGGCCATTGGGGAGGTCTTATCCTTGGATTTTAGAATCAATTTCAAAGGTGGGATCATTAATAAGGTGGCATTTGATGTAAGGCTTTCCGTTTCCTCTATTAATATTATCATGTATTCATGTCACTTTATAGGGGCCCCTAAACATTTATAACATTGAGTTCCTCTTCATCTTCCCCTATTTTCAAGATATAAGTCCCTTCCCTATTTTATTCAGTCTCTTCTTCTATAATGGGTTTTAGGGATACCTCTCTTTCCATATTTTCAAGGGTCTTGGTAGGGAATGTTATAGGTCCCTTAGTCTTTTTTATTGGATGCTTACTGGAATAAGCACCCTCTTGCATGAATGTTACATGCATCTTTAGGGAAGGGGGTGTAATTTTTTCCTTAGAGGATATTTTACAATGTATTCACTCTGTGATCTCTTTTAATTTTTCACCCCTCTTCCTTTGGAGTGAATTTGCATGCAACTTCGGTGTATCCTTTCCTTCATCACTAACTAGGAGGGGGTGGTCATCATCCTTGCCAGATTTCTACCCTTCTTGTGCAACTTCATTTCATAGAAAAGGTTGAAAAATATTCCATTAATTATTACCCTCTAGAGGGGATGGATGTTAGGCCTATCACTATGATCATCCTCATCCCTAGTTACCTTAGCTCTAGGGTGCATAAATTGGTGCCTCATCTTGTTTTTGTCATGATCCATAAACTTGGCCTAGATATCAGTTTATTACATGTTTGGGATTCTCCTCAATACTATCATGAAGTATTTATCTAAGAATGCATAAGGTAGTTAGAGAAAACCTAATATATTTCCATTAATAAGTGTTAATTATACCACATAAAAGTGTTGCATCATGATAAAGGTTGTCATTCCCACCAATTATTGAGGGAGTTCTTGTGGAATGTACCACTCCTTTTTAAAGGCCTCTACATACCTTTTGAATCACCCTTACATTCTATTTTCGTATTTATATGAGAATCCAGGGGGTAGATGAAGTCTTGGTAATTCATTTTTAGGGACTCATGGCTTGGTGGAAACACCCATAAGTGGTCATCATCACCATCTAGCACACCTATCTCCTCCATTATAATTAGGATAAGTATGTAGCCCCACCATAAGGTCTTGTGTACTTTATGGAATTATTGTGCATTCTTCATGATCTCCTTTGTAATGAACTTGGATATGTTCAATATTACTCCCTATACCATGTGGTGGGCAATGCAAAGGAAATTTTTACTTGTATCAAATTACCAACTATCAGGGTAAATTTTGGCACTTACAAGGTGCACTACCTCCCTTATGTTGGGGTCTTGGATGTATTTGATGGGGATTACAAATCCCTAATTGTAGTATCTTAGGATCTTTGTGAACCTCTCTACCTTTACATCATCCTCCATCATTACTTGAATATTTAATCCTACACCATGTAACCCTATAATTCTAATTATGTGGCTTGAATAAATCCTCATGTGTCATCTAAGAAAATAGAACCAGTCACCATGCACCTGTGAGAGAAGGAAATGTACCAAGTTTTTTGGATTACCAAAGCTTGGTATCTTAAAAATTTGTGTGGTGCCCATGGTTTGTAACTTTTTCTGATAGAAATAAAAAAATCATGGCATCTACCTTAGTCTTATTTTCCATGTCTACCATTTAGTCATTGTTTAATTATTACATGTTGTTTCCTATCCTATGGTTATAATCTTTTAGCTTGCATACATGGGCAAAGTAAACCCACTTCTCCCCGACCATGACTTATAGTAAATACTCCATCTCTCTTTAGGCAAGCTTATCAATTGTGGTTGGGTCAATCTCTATGAAACTCATTCCCTCCAACATCTACACCTCTAGTTTAGTGGTGGTTACTTCCCTTACTACTTTCATTTTCTTTGCATCACTATGTATTTATGGTGGATTTATGATTAGTCATTTTTTCCCCATAATGAACTTGTTATTATTGAATCACATTTTATTGATCTTGCTAAATCCCAAAATTGTGTCTAGTTTCATTTATAGCCATCGGAAATATGCCTACATGTTCAGCTATTGAGCTTCTTACCTTGTTAATGGAAGCTTGGTTATTCTACTAAAGTATCTATTTTCCTATTTCTCCATCTACTTGCCTCCTTTTATCCTTAGGGTAAAATTCAATATTCTACTTGCTCTTTCTTTCTCACATGGGGAGGTTATGGGGAAATTGTTTCTTTTTTTGGTATCATTTTATAATTTTAGTGACTTCATCTCCTTGCTCTATTCTGATCTCTTGAAAAATATAGTAAACTTCTAACTTCTATCATCTCTATTTTATATGTTATTATCATGTACTAAATTAATGGTTGGTGTCATTTATATCTTCAAAATCTACTATAACCTACAAAATCCACTAAAATATACCACCAACTACTCATTAATGTGGATCTTAATTCTTCCACTACCATAATATTAACAGTGCTAATGGCTTCTTAGATGAAGTGACAGGTGATTCAAATGGTCACTTGTTGCCAAATGTTGGGTGGATACTAGTTAGAATAATGGTAACTATATTATGCTTTATTCATTTTGGTGTGACCTTTAAAATCCTTGTGGTTACCTAGGCATATCACTTCACATGTGCATGCTTCAACCTCATAAAAAATTTCTCTTCTCAATGCTACACTTCCTTTTAAGCATTTCTCTCTTTCTTGGTCAATTTTTTTGTGCTTTACCATGTATTACTTTGGCTTCCCCTACCTCATATAAATTCTTGTGTTGGTCTTCCATCACCTCATTGTTTATTATGCACAAATAGATTGTGAACTTTTCCTTGTTAATTTATACTTATATTTTATGTATCTTGGAAGACTTCACACATTCTCAAAAACTTATGTGTCTGGCCTCATATGCTTAAAAATAAATTGGGCTTGACTCACCTAATTGGATTTATATATGTGCAATCACCAAAGATGTTCTACTATAAGCCTATAAATACCATGCTTATTCAAACAACATAAAATAAATATAACATAAGGATAAGATTTGGTTTGTGCCAATTTTATTATGGTCACAAGATAAAGTGACTGAATTTTGACTAGAAAGTCGATGTCAGATGGACTAAGCACCATCCTAATGATAATATGGTTTCAATAAATTGCCATTGAAATACCTAGGGATCATTTCACTAGTCAAGATGTACAACTTTTATGCACAAATATATAAGATTTTTTGGATGATATATGGTCCCATCCACTTGATTTGTAACTTACCTGGGTGCCTTAGGTACTTAGAATCATATAACAAGACTAGTGCACCTTTTGTAAATACTTTACACTTGATGTAATTATCATTCCATATATTTTAGTGGACCTTATCTATATATTAACTCCATAATAATTGGGAACTTATCTCATCTAACCTCTCCAAATATTCCAAGCATGTGCATAAAGACTCTTGGTCCTCCAATTAACCAATATGTGCAATGAGGGAACTATGAAATCCATAGGTTAAATGACCTCTACACAAAAGACAAATTAGAATGGTGTGGCCTCGTTAAAGTACTTGTATGTTGTGTGATAGGCCCATAACACCACAAACCCATGGTCATCCCAATCTATATGACTAACATCACATATTTTTGTGAGGTATGTCCCCAATATTTTACTAAATGATTATATGGTGCCATTAGCTTAGGAGTGGTAGGGTGTCATTTTATGGTGCATAAATATATATTTGGATAGCAAGATCTATATACACATAATATTTTTAAACTTTTATCACTTATTGACACTTTTTAACTTGCAATAACCTATCAAGTCTCAATCTCTCTAAGTGCATGCCTTAAGGGGTGCATCAGGAAAGGGATGGGTAAAACATTGGTGCTTCATAAGATTGTTGTCCCTTTTTCCACTTACCATATACAAACTTGTATCCTAAAATCATTTACCCTAATCTTGTTCTTCTCAATCTTACCCATTCCAAACATTTTTCATTTCATTATCCTCATTTTTCTTGCCTTGAACCCCTTTCATTAGTTGATTGTATTAGGTTGATTGGGTCGACCCTATATATTTTTTAGCTTCTTATTATTATACAGGGTTAATTGAGTCAAACCTATATTATTTTTGGGTATTTTCACTTGAGAGTTTTGTTATCTCTTCAGCCAACCTAGCTTGGGACCTAGAGAATTATCTCTTAAAACATATAGGATCGACTGGGTTGACCTCATATAACTATCATATTCAAAAGGATATAGGGCAAGATACACCTATATACAAGTTCATTTCCAACCATTTGAGAATAGATAAGTGAAGAATAATAAGTTTGAATGAACATATTCATATTGACCATTCTACTTGAATAAATTTTAGGGTTCCATAGTTTTTTTGGAGATATGGATCTTCTCTTATGGATAAGTCTTTTAGATGCATAGGTAAGTTGTGTGGCCTAAATCTGATTTATATTTTCTATACTTACACACCACAATAATCTATTGTGAAACACCTTCACCAAAGGATAGATTGAGGCTCTATGGGTTTATCTTCAAAGGTAAGTATTCCTAACTTTATTTTTCCTTTGTAAGAGTAGATAGATAATGAATTTGTGCTTCTCTCCCATGCATTAGGATTATGTATACATTGATGTGAGTATATGTCTTCTATTCATGTTTAGTTTAGTTTGTCTTATTTCTAACCCCCACTTTGTGCCATAAAATTTGGTGAGCACTACATGATATTTACTTTCTTGTTTATTATAATAGAGTAAATATCAAACTTAGGACTCTTTTAGGGTTTTTTCATGATTTTGTTAGACTATAGGCTTTGAAACCCTTTCTAGCATGGTTTATTATGATAATTGATCCCATAATTAGGTCTAGTGGATCCCCATATTGGTCATCATCCCACTTAACAAATGTATTCCCAATCAAAAGTATAGGTATGTTATATCTTCTCTAGGCCAGGATTGATTTATAGACATAATGCATTTCTAATTACAAACATTATGGTGAACCCGATGTGAACTAACCCTTGAAATATTTTTCACTTTATTTCATTCTTTTTCATCATTATTTTTATCATATATTTTCCATATTGGGTCAACCACATCAACCCAATTCTTATTTATGTACATAGGTTTTCAAGTACAGGCTATTGGATTGACTCAGATTAATCAATATAGGTTTTTAGACTTCTATTCCATACAACTAGGTCAACCTAGTTGACCCTGTACATTTTAGGCATCATGTTTAACATATTAGGTTAACCTAGGTAACCCTGTACATTCTAGGCACTCATAAATAAGTTTCTACAAAGCTTGATCAACCCAATCAACCTAATTAAAATAGTTTTCAAGCATATATCAAGGTTATTGAATAACAATATTCATTCTCTACATCTCTGATCCACTAAATTTCCTTTCTATCTCTCTATCTCTTTCTTTATAGTCTTTCCTTTTATATTTTGAAGTCTTTAAAACTTTCCCTGCATAGTCAACTGGATCGACCCTGTTGACCCAATTATGTGTTCTATGTGTTGTCTAGATAATTAGTTCAACTCTATCGATGTTGTTCATTTTCAAGCCTTGCTTATATAGTATAGGATCAACTCTGTTGACCCTATTATATATTCTATGCATACACTATTGATTATATCATTATTGTACCTTGTTTTAAATTTGAAATTAACCTTATATGCTATTAATTAGGTTACACTTTATTTTCTTATAACTTGCATTCTTAGAATAGACCACATAGCTTAATTATGTGGTTTTAAATTAACCATTTAGTTTCACTACTTTCTATTTTATGCACACATGACCAAATCACAAAATCTAAACAAGCA
This sequence comes from Torreya grandis, assembly GCA_037957365.1. Classification (NCBI taxonomy): domain Eukaryota; kingdom Viridiplantae; phylum Streptophyta; class Pinopsida; order Cupressales; family Taxaceae; genus Torreya; species Torreya grandis. Next base: position 1,063,157 of record JARHVA010005448.1, on the reverse strand, counting down.
TTTTAACATTTGTCTACCTAAGGCCATCCTACTTGGATTTCATCTCTAAGGGGGAAGTTAACTTGATGTTTTGGTTAAGTATAAATCATGTTTAATGGTATATTCTGAATAATCACCCAACATCCTTATCATTATGGTGTGTGAAGTGAGGGGGTAAGCCCTAATACCAAGCCTTTATCATTACCACTACATATCCCTTTCAACCCAAACTACCTGAAACTATCCTTAGATTAATTTCTAGATCCTTACAACCAACTTCATATCACATCTAAAATCATATTCTAATAATCTAATAAATACTCAAGTTGACTAATTGGTTATCTATTTACTTTCCAAGTTGATTTCTTTCTCTTTACTCAATTGTATTTTATATTACAAAAACTTGCATTAGCCAGTGTTGGTGTAAGGTTTTGTGTTGTGTACTTCAATTGGATTGGCCAGTGTTAATCTAATTATTATTTATTTCCCTTCAGTTATTACTTTTCAAATTACTTTCAAAAAAAATCTTATTTTAATTCACAATCTATTATAAGTTTCTTTATTTTCCCTATTTATTGTATGAGGTTGACCTAGTCAACCCTGTACCTTTTTTAGCCTCTATTCACTATATTGGATCAACCCAGTCAACCTTATACTATTTACAGACCCTATTTTTATGCTAGGTCAACTTAGTCAACCCTATACTATTTTTTCCATTTCTTATTTCCTTGATTTCTCATCTATCTTTTGTTACCTTCATCATGGACTTTCTACTTGATGAAAATAATGAGTTGTAGTCAATAGAAATGATGAATTTTACCAACCCTCATAGGGACTACCATAAACAAAGTAGGGCTCCTCTCTTAGATGTTATTAATGTTCATATTTCCACTCACACAATGAACTATGGGACCCCTCCTAATACCTATTCATAGTGTAGTCCTCTCTTCTCATTAGAAGACTAACCTAAATTAGAGTATACCCCTAAAATGCTCTTCTTTATCTCTGAATTTCCTCAACATCAAGGAAAATATCATTCTACTATTTACATTCTTATGATTAGTGGTTAATCCAAAGAGTCACATTCACATAATCCTACATTCTCATCTAGATTTAGGGGTGCCACTTTCTTTGATTCTTAGCATTTTCCTTTGATTATGACCCCTTCTCATATCACGACCTCTTTTTCTCTAACTTCTTCCACCTCCATGCCTAGTATGTCCACTAAAATGGTAGGTTCGACATCTAGTGGGCTCATCATAAGATCCACTATCCTTAATAATTCCACTTGTGCATCATTTTTTACCCAAGTTAATCATGCTAATAGTGCTTCTTCTTCTTAACCATTTACTAGTCTATCTTTTCTACACAAGCAAATTTTTCCACTATTTCCTCACACTCTCATAGTTTCTCTCAAGATCTTATCAACACTAATAGTGGTACCCAAGCCAATAATACCACCTCTAATTATTCTAATGTGTTAATCAAACACATTACCTATTGTTACAAATTCTCAATCAAATGAATACCTTTTAAGCTCATAACACGAATCAAATGATAAGAATGCAAAACCACCTTCTCCATCTTTGAACTCATCCTCAACCAATGGCTTGGGGCACACAACCAAAATGTTCCCCTTCTTCCTCTTCAATATTCTCAAGGAAATCTCTTTCCTCAACCTCCTTTGATCAATAAAACCATTAAGCATCTTTAGAATGGGCCTCTTACTACTCAGATTTCTAACATTGATATAGGAGGTATCACACCTACAATTTTATATAATGGATCAACTAATTCCACCCTTCATATTAAAATATTTTAAAATATTTATAAGGATTAGGTCAAATTGAACACCTTTTTCACTACCAAAATCTTATCCAAAACTCTCACAGGTGATGCCTTAGATTGTTACAACCAACTTATAACTCATTACATTACTAGTTCGGAGGATTTAGTGAATGCTTTAGTTCAAGAATCTAAACTAGTGATCTTCTCAAAAATACTTTGGCCCACTTCATAAATTGTAAATAACTTGAAAATGAAACTAATAAAGCCTTTGTTAAAAGGTGGAAAACTTTGTCAAATAAATGTGAACCTAACATTATTTATAAGAATCTTTTCCATCTCTTTATCAATACCCTTTTTCTTAAACTTTCAATATCATGTCTGTACTCTCTCTCTCTCCACATACATTGGAGGAGGCTATTGACCAAGCTAAATGACAAATTTTCCTTATGCATGAATTCAAGCTACCCCAACCTTATGTGGGTCCTTGTCACAATGTTACCAATGATGGTGTTATATATTCTTATGACACCATTCACAATGTTCAAGCTATAATTCTTACCCCTTCATTGGAACCAGTTCCCCCTTCTCAAAAATATACCAATCCTCATGTTTCACTAAAATTTGTCTATTTCAAGTCTAAATAAAAATAGAGAAGAATGATAGGGATAAGTGATTAGAATAAACTTGGATTGGTTTGTACACCATATCCAGACATTGTGATCACTCTTCTTTGGCTCGGGAGGACTACCTGCAAGTAAGAAAGCACTACCATAAAAAATTTATTAGTATATAAATGAGTGGGCTGCCAAGATATGTGCTTGTTTTAGGAAGTGTGAAACTTCCTTAGAGATAACAATCCAATTTTGAGAGATAAAAGAGTAATAAATAACTAAAAGAGAGGTAAAGAGAGAGTGAAAGAGAGATAATGTTACTATTATTTTCAACATGAGTGTAGTAAAAAGTAATAGAGTGTAGGTGGTATATTATATTTGTATTTTAGAAGGTGTTTGCATAGGTTTTGGAAGGGTTAGTAAATTCATAGTCACCAACATTGATAAGGAAGTGACATATATCAGTTATGCTACCAAGGTCAGTGGGTGAAGGTGACCAATGTTGGTTAGGCTACCGAGGTAAATAGGGGTAATAATTACCTAGGAGCTTACAAAAGGCTTTTTTGGGTCTAGGAAATGATTTTGGTTAGGTCTAGGAGGTTGGAGAGAGTCGTGTGTGTGTGTGTGTGTGTGTGTGTGTGTGTGTGTGTGTGTGTGTGTGTGTGTGTGTGTGTGTGTGTGTGTGTGTGTGTGTGTGTGTGTGTGTGAGAGAGAGAGAGAGAGAGAGATGGTTTAGATGGATATGGTAAGAGGTTTAGTGTGCTAAGTCAAGAGGAAACAAGTATGAAAGCTTTATAACTCCCTCATAGGGGTTCAATCAAGAATGTGTAAAGTAATGAATAGTAGTTACAAAGTGATAGCAAAGTAACTGCTTAAAAGACCTATATAATAAGTGATATACTTAGCTATAGTGGTGACTAAATATAAGTGTTAGATGGATGGCTTCTATTAGGTAGTGTGGATCGATGCCCTAAACAAAGAAAACAAGTGGGTGCTACTAGTCCTCAAGAGCTTGGTTCCTGATCTGGATTGACTTATGTAAGATAATAGTAAGCTAGGAGGTCAAAATTTGAATACTAATAGCTTAGATGCAAATAAGCAGTTTTCTTGATTTTTGTTGACCTAAACATTAGGTTGGAGTTTGGCTTATATTAATGATGTCAGTGATCCCACCAATGTTGACCATGGGTTGACCAATGTTAGTGACCTTAAAATAGATAAAACTACTATTTTTGGCCAATTTTTTATTGCCCCTCATGCCAAATGTGGCACCAATTATAAAATGGTGAAAATAGGAGGCTAATAAGTATGTAGTTGGTTAGGAATTTAGTTTTGAGGTGAGAATAAGTCTTGGGTAGTTAGGATGAGGTGACTCATCAAGTGAGAATTAGTATTAGGATGAGGTGGATAGGTAAGGTGGAAAAAGGGGTTTTAAATTAACTTAATTAAGCATTTTAAATTAATTAAATGTGTGAGGGTCAAATGTATGGGTTAGGGAGGCTAATTATTATTATTGAAAATGGGCTTAAGGGGGGTTTTGATATAAGGAGTTACACACGTGTGTGACTCAATTTTAATGTCTACATTTTCCCCTTTTTATCTTTTAATTTGCACTTAAAATTTGAAATATAAAAACAATATTTAGATGCTCCAAGTATTGGATGAGGTATCCCCCCCTCAAAATGGGAATCGATGAAGGAAAAACTAGAATCAGGTACCGATTTGATTTGAAGTGAATTGGGTGAGTGGAGGAGAACATGGTATCATTGCTTGTGCATATACTACTATGAGCTATAGTTGATGAATTCAATAATAGGTAAGGTTAAGGAGGATTAAAATAGAAATAATCAAAGCATAGCTTGTAAGTGATAGCTGAGAAGGTCAAAATAATCAAAATTGTAGCTCTAATGTTCTATGTGTGCCAGGTATCTGAGGTAGGAAGTACCCTTAGGAAACACAAAAGGGTTGCAAGTGATAGGAAGAGCTTGGTTTCCATCTAAAACACCTAATATACATGTGTTTGTATAATATCCAACTATATTGAAATAGCATAAGCGGTCAAGACAAACAATGCAAGGTTGGTGTAAAAGGGTCAATGAGCAAGGAGATATTCATGATATCCAAGAAAAGTAGTAATGGTTGGATATTTATTTGATCTCCAAGCATGGTTGTTAGGTTTGTGGAGGTATATGTGATCTCCAAGTTGGTGCTCATGGTCAAGGAGATATATGTGATCTCTAAATTGCCCTAGATTATGGGTAAAGTCTAAAAAGTTGGGGTTATTGGTGAAAACATTAATTCAATGGTGTCAACGTGGATGATATCACTAATGTCAGTAACAAATAGTGCCATCATCAGTGGCCTAGGGAAATGTTGTCGATATCGATGGTAATAAGTGTCTATATCAGTGAATTAAGTCAAATATGCTAACATCAGTGAGTGACCAAACCTGATGAAAGGGGGTTTGGAGGCCCACCAAACTCATTTGCAACATTTGATTGGAGAGAAATAGATCTATGACTATGATTGAGATGGTGAAGCTAGGAAGGGACCCACTAGAGGTATTCCACCAAAATATCTAGCTATGATAGGCTAAAGGAGATGGAGAGATGAGGTAAGAGTCTCTATGATTTGGTTTTGAATGTGAATTGGTTAATTTGCTTTGGTAGGTTAATTTGAGAGTTGGGGGGAAGAAAACATTAGTAGAGGGGTAGGAAATGGGATTATATAGGTTTAGGGTAAAATTAGGAGAGATTTGGGGTAGATTTTAGGTGAAAATTTAAATTTTAGGAGACAGGTCATTTGGCCATAGGGCTGAACTAGTCATCGATGTTGGTAGGATCCACCGATGTTGGCTGACAGGGCACTGATGTTGGTATTTTTCTATCGATGTTGACTGAAACTAAGCACTGATGTCATCATACTAGACCAATTTCAATGACTATGGAGGACCCAAAAAATAGGATAAAAGGTCAATTTTGATCCCTAATTGAAGTATTTAACTAAATTAATGGTTGAACTAGCCTCAAAAGACCCTATGTTAGTTGAGTGCTACCTATATAGCCTAGTTGAGGGCCTCAAGCCAATGTAGTTCTCCTAAATCCTAGGGAAAAATATCTACAAAATGGTTAAAAGTGTGTTAAAAAGGAGAGGATGAGATAGGTCAAGAGACCTAGGGGTTAAAAGATAGGTCATAAGGTCAAGGTTTAGGTATATAAGCTATGAGGCCTAGATTTGTGATAGGCAGGTAGGCCTAGGGTAGACAGAGAGAAGCATTGAAGCCTAAGGTAAAGAGAGAAGAGTAGGTTAGATAGTTATGTGGGTATATGGCCAAGCTAACCTTAGAAGACCTTGTGTTAATTGAGTGCTACCTATAAATCCTAGTGGAGGGCCTTAGACCACTGTATTTGTCCCAAAGAGTAGGGAAAAAGTCTATGATAAATTATATTAGAAAGTGTGTGACTTGAGTTGTGTGTTTATGGATGCAGGTGAGGCTAGAGTTGATGTTTTGAGATTGCCTATTGAGGCTACTAATGTAGATGAGGAGGGATGTCACCCCAGATGAGTGGGAGCATATGGTAGCTATGGGTTTAAGAAGAGTGAGATGATATTATAGAGTCGCCTAAGATGTGAGCCTGATGATAGCACTGATCGAGAGGTGGGATCACACTACCAACACCTTCCATCTACTAACCAGAGAGTTGAAAATGACCCAAGGGGATGTATATAGGATATTATGGTTACCACTCCAGGGTGAGGAGTTCTTCTCATGTTAGTGAGGTGACCTATCATTTAGTGAGTTTTGCCTATGAGCCACTATATATGGGTAATGAGGAGCAACATCGACTGAGCATCTTGATGATGATAGGGATCATAATATATGCATTACTAGATTTAGATGGTAGGAGATTTTTTATTACATTAATGGGTGTTCTAGCATAGATGGTTGAGTAGTGGACTATTTTTGCATGGGGACCAGTGTTTTTGGCATAGTTATACATAGAGCTATGGGGTTTGAGACTACATTGGTGATATAGTTTATGTGTTATCCATTTACTCCACTACTAGGCATATGATCATATTGTAGTGACATGACCATTGGGGTTACCTACTATGATTCTAGCTAGCTTTAAGGTGGGTTTTAGATGGTGGAGGTATGGTATGACACATATTCAAGTAGATGATGTAGTGCATGAAATTGCTTATTGGCTTATAGAGATCATTATGGGTTAGAGGGAGATGAGTTGGTGAGCTAGAGATGTTACCCATGGCACTAGTCAGGAGGTAGTTTGGCATACTATAGGATGTGCCACCTAACTTCCCTCGATATAAGAGGGATGATATAGAGGCACTCCTACCCTTGCCATAGGAGAAAAATTGGATAAATTTTGAGGAGCTTCCATTAGGGTGGGGTGTAGCTAATATAGGGTGTATAATGGCATATATGGCTTGGTGGGTAGGTTTGTATCCTATGATTGAGGTCAAGAGGCCACCACCATATTTGTAAGTTGTGGTGAGGGAGAGAGAAGCAATTGTATAGGTTAGAGATACAACTCAAGCATAGGTATTAGCCTTATAGGGATAGGTGGAGACATTATAGGGCTAGGTTGGGGCACTATAGGGCCAAGTTAGGGCACTACAGGGCTAGGTTAGGGCACTATTAGGCATGGGATGCAATAGTACAGGCTAGAGATATAGATCAAGCATAGGTATTAGCCTTATAGGGATAGGTGGAGACATTATAGGGCTAGGTTGGGGCACTATAGGGCTAGGTTAGGGAACTATAGGATGAAGTTAAGGTGTTACAAGGTTAGGTTACTACATTGATAGTGGAGAGGGATAGTTTGAGAGTAGTAGGTTAGGCTACTCCTCCTCCTCCACCATAGGGACTAGTACAAGCCAAGCCTTCAGTCAGTGTGATGGAACCACCATAGGTCATATCTCTAGTGAGATATACTACTACCTTAGATGAGATTTGATATTACGAGAGGTCCATCATGGAGTTCCCATATATTTAGAGGTATTTTGAGTTTAGAGAGCAAGAGAGATCTGTGTCACATGTTATGGATTCTAGTTCATGTAAATGCATATGAGTGGAGAGTGGTAATAATACTACTTCTTCACAACCACATAGAGAGCTTCGAGGAGTTTGAGTTCTATAGTTTTCTTATGTTATGTGCACACCATCCTGTGAATCAAAGATGAGAGATGTATATTTTGAGAGAGAGATGATATTATGATGATGTATTGATGGACATGTAGTCTAAGCATATGTATATATATATATATATATGAGATGTTTATTTATATGATGATTTAGATGTAGATAGTTATTTTTATGTCATGTTAATTTGAGCATGTTAGTTGAGTTAGACTAGCATTTCCCATATGTGTGATGGTATATGCATAGTTGATGTGTTAGCTTCATCTTAGCATTTTTTCATATTTGTGATGATGTATGCTTAAAATTAACAGGTTGGTTATGTTATTTTATTTCATCATTTTTTCATATTTATGATGGTGTATGATTAAAATAAATGCAGTAGGCTTGATAGTGCTTGTATTTTTAACTCAGTAGAGAAATCGACATGTGATTGAGATGGTAAAATAAAGAGACAAAATGCTCAAGTATTATAAAATACCATAATCATAACATAAATAGGCTTAAGAATATGAGCCTCTTTTATGTTTTGCATCATAAGACCATTTTTTTTGTTAGAGAAGTATTGTTCTCACCTTGTGTTAAACGATTTCAAAGTCCCTTGAAAGAGTATGAGGGAAAAGAGTGTAAATGAGTGAAAGTGTTTGAGGTAGTGTAACCTTCATAGTGGGGATGATATGCCCCTACTATGGGTGACCCAAGAGCTACTATAGGCAATTCCATGACTTAAAACATTTTTTAGGTGTGTGTAAGTTGATCAATGTGGGAAGAGTACAATGGGATTGTGTATGTGTAGGTCATATAAAGCTAATTAATATGAGAATCATTTCATTTATATTTTCCATTTGGGAATAAATATTTGGATTATCCATCCTTTAAGGGAGTGGTCTAAGTGTCTATGTTGAGTTTTAAATAGCTATCCTTCAAGGGAGTAGTCTATTAATAGTAGCAAAGAGAAGTTACATAGTTTTCCTTCAAGGGAACAATCTATGTTGAGAAATAGGACCTTAGAGATTAGAACTTGTCTACATATCCTTTTTTTTTTGCTTTTAGTCATGAACAAGACTATAGAGGCTTAGGATTTTTCCACTTTGAGGGAAAAACCATAGCACTTTATATGTTAACTAAGTGTGTAGGAGTAAGGGTGAAGATAAAGGGAGATGAATGTAATAGGGGTGCTCAAGGGATGAGCTCAAGTTAAACATGAGGTGAAGCGATGCTTGGTTAAAAAAAGAATGGTCATAGGTGTAAGGCATTTAAAGGCTCAAGTTATATCCTTCCTACAAGAGAAGATAAGTGATAAGTTTCTGAGCCATACCTGTGAGTTATGATATAGGGTCTAAGCCAATTAGGAGCAAACTTATCCCATTTGCTTTTCTCCATGTTTATCACATGTTGATTTTATTTTAAGATGAGATCTCCAATATGAAAATATCACTCTTTAAGGTTTTTATTTTAATCACATTTGATATGCTCTTGATAGATTTGGAGGTGGTTGAGGGCTATGAGATGACACTCATCAAGTAATCCAAGTTGAGCCAAACATTTTTGGTGAAAGTCATCATTAGTAAGTATGTCTATTAGAGAAATGTGACGAGAAGGAATCTGAACCTCAAGAGGAAAAATAGCCTCCATCCCATATACCAAGGAAAAAGGTGTAGCATCCATAGGGGTTCGAATGCTAGTGCGATAAGCCTATAAAGCAAAATGAATGTGTGTGTTCCAATCCTTACCTATATCTTTGACTATCTTCATCAGAATTTTGGTCAATGTTTTGTTAGAAGCTACTGCTTATCCATTTGCTTATGGATAATATGATGATGAGAAGCTTATTTTGATTTTGAATGTATCATAAAGACTTTGGACAGGCTTGTTTTTGAATGATTTTTTATTATCTATTATAATTTTATGAGGGACACCAAAATGATAGATGATGTGATGGTTGATAAAGTTAAAAAAAATTCAACCTTAGTGGAAATGAGAGGAATGGCCTCAACCCACTTGGCAAAGTATTCAATGGCAGTAATGATAGAATGGGATAGAGGGAAAAATGAGGGTTAATCTCTCTTATTAGATCCAAGCCCCATTGCAGGAAGGGCCAAAAGTCTTTGGCAACTTGTAATGCATGACTCAAAACCTAAAAGAGGTTAGCATGTTGTTGACATTTGAAACAATGTTAAATGTAATTACCATAGTCTTGATGAAATGTGGGCCAATAATAGCCAAGTCTAAGGATACACTTGGCAACTGCATGACCATTGAAATGTTCACCATAAATCACATCATAGACCCCCTTAATAGCAAAAGGAATCTCAGTACTAGTGAGGTATATAAGAAGGAGACCATCAAAACCTCACTTGTAGAGAAGTCCCCCTAACATAGTATAATGAGTGACACATTTTATGAAGGAACATATCCCATTATTAGAGAGATTAGAAGGGGTAATAGAGAAGGAAAGGTAATCCATGAGTTGTTTGTACCATAAGTCACATGTGTTGGATGTTATATTTCCAATAAAGAGTATGTTCATTGATATAGAGGAGGGTAATGTTAAGTGATGCACGGTGACATAGATTTTTGAGGAAGAGGATGAAGAGGGCATGTGTGAAGTAAGTGAAGCCATGGTGTCAGTAAACTTATTTTTAGATCAAATAATAGTTTGTAAGAGATAAGAGTCAAATGATCCCAAGAGTGTATCTACATGATGTTTATACCACTGTAGAATCTCATTTTTTCATAGGTAAGAACCATTAACCTAGTTAACCACTAGTTGAGAATCACCAAAAATGGTTATGGATTTCATACCCAAGAAGAGATTTGTTTGAAGTCCTAAGATCAAAGCCTCATATTAGGTTATATTATTAGTGCATTCAAAATCTAGTTTAAATGATAAAGGCATAGGCTCACCATCTAGAGGGATAATAATGACTCCTATACCTTTATCGTATTTACATTTAGACCCATTGAATAACATCATAATTTGATAGGAGATGTCATTGGTAGAGATTGTTATGATGGATTCATCAGGGAATTTGAGGTTTGAAGGTTGGTTGTCAGGAAAAGGGGTGATAACTAACTAGTCAGCTATTGTTTTCCCCTTAATAGACTTTTTTTAAATAAACTCTAAGTTGAATTTAGTAAGGAGCATGAGCTACTGAGCTACACATTGGTTGTGATATGGTTTGGAATGCATGTATTTGATGGGATCAATATGGGTGACCACATAAGTTCTGTGATTTAGGAGATAATGGTGAATCTTGAAGGCTAAAAAGAACAACACAAAGTAAAGTTCTTTAGTATGGGTATATCAAGTCTTATAATAAATAAGTGTGTGGATTATGTAGTAACCACCTATTCTCGATGTTGTTCATCTCAATGTGCAATCATATCACCCAAAGAATGGTTTATTGTGGAGATATATAGGTAGAAAGGTTGATTTTCCTTAGGTGGATTAAGAACTGGTGGGGAAAGGAGATATTATTTGAGTGCATCAAAATATTCTTGGTAATATCTATTTAAATGGAAGGAAACATCCTTTTTGAGGAGATCGTGAAAGGGTTGGTAATGATCTCACAACTAGGAGATGAAGCAGTGAATTGACTAAAGTTTTCCTTATAGGCTACGGAGTTGTTTGATATTAGTAAGTGGAGGCATCTCTAGTATTTCTCTAACCTTAGTATGGTTGACTTCAATACCACAAAGATAAATGATAAAACCTAAAAGTTTACTAAAAAGAACACCAAAAACACATTTCTTTGGGATTACTCAAACGTGATATTGGAGGAGATGAGTAAATATGGTTTTGAGAATCATCAAGTGATATTGACAAAGTTTAGACTTGATGAGTAAGTCATCCACATAATATTTCATAATTGTGTGTAGGAGATCATGGAAGACGTAAGTCATAGTGCATTGATAAGTGGCACCAACATTATTTAGACCAAAAGGCATGACCTAATATTAAAAAGTCTGCCATGGGATAATGAAGGTTGTTTTGTGTTAACCCTTAGTAGCGACCAAGATTTTATTATATCTAGAGAACCCATCCATAAGGGATAGCATCTCATGGCTAGCTATTAGATCAACAAGTTAGTCAGTACTTGGCAATGGGAATTCATCTTTTGGACAAGTGAAGTTTAAGTCATGATAGTCAATGTAAATGAATATTCCCATGATTGCTTTTGTGATAGGAAAAATATTGGAAATATATTATGAGTAGTCAATGGGTTTGATAAAGTTAACTAAATGGAGGCATTAGAGTTATTCTTTGACAAGGAAATAAATATGAGGATGCATCTTGTGAAGCTTTTATTTAACAGGTTTAGCATCTCAATTGGTGATAATGTTATGGGTGATGATAGAGGGGTCAATGCCAACCATGTCATTATAAGACCAAACAAAGGCTTTGTTATGGTTATTAATAAATGTATCATAATTAGCTTACTCAAAGGAATCCAAAGATTGGCCAATATTGAGGACATGAGGGTTATCATGAGAGGGCAGATTAATGTCAATGGTTGATTCATTTAATATAGGTTGTGTTCTAGATGGGAATGATTATTAGATATAATAATCATTTGCACCCTTGTATGTGAGAATTTCATCATCATCGTGACATTGGACAGTGTTAATAGTGGGAGAGTCTTCATCAATTATTTTAGGATGAACGAGAGGAAGGGACCTTGTTTCCTTACCTTGACAATAGGTGAGAGGCCCCAAATGGATGGTATTTATTAAAAAAATATAGGAGGTATAGATACCTATGATTCTATAGGTGATGGTAGGGAAGAAGGTGGAGAAGGAGAGACTAGTTCTTCAATAATTGGTACATGGGAAGTTTTAGTGAGTTTACTTAGTTCATCATATCCTACCCCATGCCTCTTTTTGGAATTTTCAATGGTTTAGATAGTGGGATATTCAATAGGCATATAGACACCCTACTCATAATGACCTAAACTAAATCCTTTCTAGGCACACTGATAGAGATAGGTGTGCATGAAACTAGGGTTTCTCAAGAAAGAGAAGTCATAGGGAAATGGATGTGGTAAAGAAGATGGATTGCCGACAGTAGGAGCTTGATTAATTCCCCCATATGTGAAATTAGTTTGAAGGTTAGGGGACCCATAATAAATGACCATCCCAATGTGGGGATCATAACTTGGGTGTTTTTGAATCTTTCCATACTCTTGTGGAGTATAGAACATGTCAAGCATCAATAAATAATATTCACTGAGTGACAAATGTTGAAAAGTTTCTTCCATGGGATCCTTATCAAGAATTTGTGTTGTCAGTATCTGTATAACCAAGAGAATGGAACTTGTGAAAGATTTAGAAGTATCATGTGGGTAAGATGATGTTCTCAATGGAATGAGAACATCATTGGGACTATAAATCATGTTTCATGTTTTAAATGGAGGTGGGTCAGTGGGTATAACACAAACTTTCCCATGATGCTCAAACTTGACACATTGGTGCAAAGTTTAGGGTACACATGCCATAACACATATCCAAGGTTGTCTAAGTAGTATGTTATATTTAAACTCTCCTTATAAAACATAAAAGAGCTCAATAATTGTGTGGGGACCTACACAAATATGTAAGACAACTATGCCCACCATAGTAGTTGTGGTATAGTTAAAAGAGTAGAGTACCACATTGGTTTGAGACATGCAAATTATTAGGAAGAGCTAGTTGTTTGTAGGCATGGGTGGAAATAATTTTAGTACTGTCTCCCCCATTGATCATGACTCTCTTGACCTGAGTTTGATTAATATATGTAGTAATAAAAAGGGCAAAATCTTGATCTTCAAAGTGTTGAAGTGGAATTTTTGAATTACTGAAGCAAATTAGGGAAATAAAATTAAGAGAGCTGACCAAAGCTATAAGAGGTTGTGGATCATCAAGTTGTACATCAATTACTTTCATGGCACTAATCAAATATTGATGGTGTTGGGATGAGTTTTGTATTAACTCATACAATAAAATTTTCATAGGTATTTGGTGAAGTTGTTTCACCATCAAGATTTGAATAACATCTAAAGATGTTAGTTTAGGGACACCCAAGATGTAAATATTAGGATTAGGAGGAGTGTCTTTGGTGAAGGGATGAGCCTAAGGAGTAGTGACCTTTTCCTTACCTTTATTATTTTGGTTTTGTGACTGTGTGGCCACATTAAATGTGTTGATATAAAATGTAGGTGAAGGAGGTGGCAAAGGGAGCATGACCACATCTTTGGGTTTGAATTTACATGGAACAGTAAGAGACATTATGGATGCTAGAGGTGGAATAATAGGAAATTTAATGAGAGTATCAACAAAGAGAGTGTTGACATCAAAGTTTTACTAAATGACTATTGTGAGGAATTTATAACTCTCAATATCATGTCTAAGTGAATGATGATATACACACATTTGTGTATCATTAAACCAAGATGTCTTCATTCCAAGAGGACTATAAGGCTTAATGGGAGGAAGATTTATTATGGAATACTGAAATAACTAACATAGGAAAAAGCTTTGAGAGCCTTTAAGTGGGCTCACACTTTTTGTGATAATAGGAGTGGATACCTTCTTTTTTTTAGGAGTCACATAGGTGATTTTATATGGTACCTTGTTTGGTGGTGATGGAGTTACATGCTTTACTGACACTTTCTTGGTGCTAGGTATCATGGTTACAGATGTGAAAGGCCTACTAAGAGGCAAAAGTAGTAGTGGAGGTAACTTAGCCTTTTGTTTTGCTTGGGTCATCAATAATCCAACTAAAGTAGAGGGGTGTGGTCCCAAAACTGATGGTAAAGTTGAAGGTTGAAAAGGGAAGGATCAGTGAGATCTAGGAAGCTTAACATTTTTTTGTAGTTTAGGTCATGAAACTCCATCTTATGGTTGAGGATTTAAATCTAATTTCACCCGTGGATGAATTAAATTAGAGATGGGGCATATGCCTAAGGGTCTGATCTACTTTAATGTAATAGATGCCTATGAGGATGAGGGTTTTGACATAGATGGATGAGCTTCTATTAATTTTAGTGAAGAACCTCTGACTTTGTCAAATACCTTAGGTAAAGGGTAGTGAGAGGGTTGGTGGTAAAATTTGACATTCATTGTGTTAGATAATGAGTTTTAATCCAGTCTTAAAATGTGGTGTGATATAGCTTCATGGAGTCAAGAAATTTTAGACTTTTCACCAACCACAAGAAGGGTTTAGATGAAGTTGATGTAGGCCTTACAATTGTGTCTTTAGAAGGCTGAGGTGTTTGAGAAAGAGGAAAATTGTTAGTCTCTACTAATTTAGGCCAAAGATGAGAAAGAGATATGATAGGGTCTTCTTTGATAGAGATAGGAGAAGAGTCATGGTCATCTATGAGTGGAGGAGAGGTAGGTGAAGAGGGTTCTTCAAAGGGGTAATGCATAGGTATTATTGATCCCTCAACATGTGGGTCAGGAATAGGTAAATTATGATCTTCCATAGGTAAAAGAGTGGGTAAGAGTGGTATAATTAGAGTATGTATAATAGGTCTCTCATCTAATGTAGGAGTGGATAACACTTACTCTTCAAGGTGAAAAGGTGGAGTGGATGGGGTATTACTCTCTATCGACAAAGGAGAGGTAGGCGAGGAAGGTTCCTCAAGAGGGTATAACATAGGAATGATGTTCCCTTCAACATGTGGTTTTGAAATGGGTAAGGCATGGTCTTCAAGTAGTAAGAGGATAGGTAATATTAGTACAAAGGGAATTGGCAATACTAGCTCCTCTGGTGGCAAAAGAACTAGTAAAGGAGGCTCTTCCTCACATGGGAGTGGAAAGGGTGAAATAGGATCTTTTACCTAGGGAGGAAGAATGGGAAAAATAAATTCCATTGACTATGGGGGAGGATTCGATATAATGGGTTGCTTCATGTAGAGGGGGAGGTTAAACTAGAGGTAAAGGAAAGACCATATTAACTATATGGATATTATGATCACCTGAGTTAGTCATCTTCTAAACAATATTTTGATTGGGTGAATGGTTAGGAAAAGGGTGTTTAAACACATCCATACTTTTATTAGGGGCACATTAGGATTATCCAAGATGAGATCACCCCTATCAAGCATGTCTTGAACAATGTTCTTGAATGTCTTATAGTTATTAGAATTGTGGCCTTTAAATTGATGGTAGCTGCAAAACTCATCTTCATTGTACCAAGATGGAATAGGATGGGACGGGTTAAATTTTATAGGAGGTTTTATTTGAGGAAGGGTTATGACACCTTATTGCAATAGTTTTTCTAAAACGGATGTATATGACTCCCCAATGGGAGTGTATTGTCTTTATTCATACCATTATTGGAATTGCTTGGTCAGATTTTGGGAAGTCAAGGAATTAAAGTGGTTCGTGGTTGTGGAAGAAGCCAATTTAACAACCATCACATTGGAAAAGCCTTTAGCTTTTTGTTTATAAGGAGAATTTTTAGAAGAGGATTCATTCAATTTGGAATTGGGGTTTTTACTGTGCAACTTGACTCTACCTTCATCTATAGCCCCCATCTTGAGTTTTTGTGCCATTGTAAAGGCCTCATCAAATGTGCAGAAAGTTTGTAATCAAAGTGTGGATGAAATGTGTTTAACACATGCCCTATAAAAGAGGTCAATAACCTGAGGTTGGGGTAAGGAGAAGGAAATTTGATTGATCAAACCTATCCAATGAGCAACAAAATCTATGATAGACTCATCATCAAATTGTTTGATAGAATAAAGGTATGTAATAGAAACCTTTATAGAAATGTTAATAGAGAAATGGTCTAGGAATATTTATGCAAGTTAGGTAAATGAGAAAAGGGAGTGCTAATTTATAGAGCTATACCAATCTAAGGTAGCATCTAAAAGAGACATAGGGAAAGTGAAGAGTAGTAATGCATCATCATGCCCTATTAAATAACAAGCATGTCTAAATGATCATAAATGCTATTGTGGGTCCACTTTACTCTAGAAATGAGTAAATTTAGGGAGTTCCCATTGGCTTGGATAAGGTTGAATAGGCATAGATGGTGGATGGGTTCATTGCATATCTAATCATAAGATAATACAATTTTTGAACCAAAAATGAATGTCTCTAGATTAGACATCTTGATGAGGTATGGAGGGGGATTAGTCTAGGAGATACCTCCTAAGTTATAGGTAACCTGATAGGAAGTAGAGGGAGTGTATGACATAGCTTATTATGGTTTTCTTGGCACAACATAAGGATAATGAGTCATAGATTAGGGGTAGAAAGAAAAGGGGCCTATCCTATTGGGTTAAAGACTATGATTTGGTTGGATGTTGTTATTAAAGGTTTGGTTATTGGCATGGTTAAAATAGATGAAGGGTGACTCATAACTTAGGTAATTATAGGCATGTGAGTAGATGGAATATGTAACACCAAAATCTCAAATGGGGTGAGACTTGACTGAACTGGTTGTGGTTGTGAAAGTAGGGAAGTCACGCTAGGATTTAGGTGGGATTAGGTAGTTAGTGATGCTAAACTTTAGACATTATTTATATTTAGATTACTTATCAAAGTGGTGGTTTGAGTAACCATGGGGAAAATAGTGGAGGCAACTAAAATTGAATATGTCTCCATTAGAGAGTTTGGTATACCATAGATTAGGTGACCCAAAGAATTACGGATTCAGTTCATGCCAAGGTAATGCTAAAGGGATACCACATTATGATCAATAAATTTAGAAAAATATTTATCTCCTTTAGGCATAATGGGAATTTGGTTTGGGTTAGGATTATTCTCTTTATCTGAAGTATGCTCCATGATAGACTCAACAACAAGAGGGGAAGGTATAAGTGGTTGTCAACTTGCATAATCAACAAGAATTTTGGCTTGAGATCACATCAATTCCTTGCAAGAGGAAGTATAAATAGTCTTACTACTCTATATTAATGATAGAATAAGGAAAAAATAGGTTTGGGTGCAGGTAAGTGGATTATTTTAGCTTCCTATTTTGAGAAAATGAAAATTACACAATCATTGATGTCAAACACTTAACTGATGTCAGTAGCAAAAGTTTATCGACATCAGTGGGATTAACTGATATTGGTAGCTAAAATTTATCAATGTTGGTATAGTTAATTGATGTCAATCACTATGATATCCTTGGAGATGGAAAATCCAAAGTTTTAGAAACCTAGATGTAGAAACTAGGTAAAATAGTGGATGTAATAGGTCTATGTAAGAAGGAAGAACGCTCAAAAAACTTGATATAATAGGTTATACAAACTAAGTAATAGAAATAGTGTTGATTTTATGAATCAATAAGAAAACATCCTTACCGACTCCAAAATATAAAAGGAAATAGAAAAGTAAAGAAAGAACATATAGCTACTAAATATTAACTCCTAGAGATTAATTTTAGTCTCATGTTGGCTTATGCCTTAATTAGATAGTGAGAAGAAAATATGGTTGTCGAAGGTATTAGAAAGCAATCTAGAGCTAGTTTCAGGTTAGTTTTAGTACTCAAGAGGAAATCTATGTTAGACTAGGTATGTGGCTTGTTATAGGAGCTTACTCCCCCCACTTCATAGACTTAAAGCCAAGCTAGGCCACTTAGCCAAAATATACCTTTTGCCTAGAGTTTATACTCCCCTAAATAATGGAGTGAGTTCTCCCCTTGGTGGTGAAATCCAAGTAGGATAGCCAGGTAGGGTAAGGTAATCCACCAGGTGATGAAATCATGATGGGCCTTTTCTCAAGTGAGTTTAGATGTTTGTTTTTGTGAGTGTGATTTGGTTGTGTAACATAGGTGCACTAAAATTCATTCATAATGCTTGTAAGTAACTAGGTGAGCTAATGTGTAGCAAGAAAATAATGAAGTGTAGTAAGTTTTAAACCCAAATCTGAAATGTTTAGATTTGAATGAAAACAAAGATGAAATAGGAGTAGAGAATGAAATTCACTATCCTTATGTGCATGCAAAAATAAGTAAAGAAGAGATTCTTTCAACTTGTAATAAAAATGATGAATTACTTCTAAAGGCAAAGAGAAAAGAAGAAAATTTTAGTTTAATGCTTTTAAATAGAAAACAAAATGTTGAATTTTTCATTTTAAGAGAAAAGAGGGAGAAAGTGCAAGAAATGAAGTTTTCACTATAATTCACCTATATGAATGCTTAAAACAAACAATGAACCTAAGGAAAACTCCAAGGCCCCACTAGGTGTGCCAAAAATGTTTCACTAAAATTTATCTATTTTAAGTGTAAAGAAAAATAGAGAAGAATGATAGGGATAAATTATTAGAATGAACCCAGATTAGTTTGTGTGCCATATCTAGATGTTGTGAGCACTCATCTTTGGATGGGGAGGACTAACTACAAGTAAGAAATCACTAACACAAAATGTTTTTTAGTAGATAAATGAATGGGCTACTAAGCTACATGCTTATTCCATGAAGTGTGAAACTTCCTTAGAGATGATAGTCCACATTTGAGAGACAAAATAGTAATAAATAAATAAAATAGAGGTAAAGAGAGAGTGAAAGAGAGATAATGTTATCATTATTCACAACCTGAGTGCAACATAAAGTAACAAAGTATAGGTGGTATATTCTATTTATATTTTAAAAGGTATTTGGGTAGGTTTTAGAAAGGTTAGGTAATCCATAATCACCCACATTGGTAAAGAAGTGACCAATATCAGTTATGTTACTGAGGTCAGTGGGTGAAGGTAACTGATGTCGTTTAGGCTGTTGAGGTCGGTAGGGTAAATAATTACCTAAGAGCTTGTAGAAGGATTTTCTAGGTCTGGTAAATGGTTTTGGTTAGTTCTAGTAGGTTTTAGAGAGTTTTGAGAGAGAGAGAGATGGTTTAGATGGATCTAGTCAGAGGTTTGGTGTGTCAGGTCAAGGGGAAACAAGTATGGAAGCTTTATAACTCCCTCATGAGGGTTCAATCAGGAATGTGTAAAGTAATGAATAGTAAATGTAAAGTGATAAAAAAAATTAAATTCTTAAAATACCTATAGAATAATTGATATACTTAGCTATAATGGTAACTAAATGATAAGTGCTAGATGGATGGCTCCTATCAGGTAGTCTGAATTGGTGCCCTAAATAGAGAAAATAAGTGGGTGTTGTTGGTCCTCAAGAGCTTGGTTCTTGATCTGGGTTGACTTACACAAGATAATAGTAATCCAGGAGGTTAAAATTTGAATGCCAAGAGGTTAGATGCAAGTACAGAGTTTTTTTTTTTTTGACCTGAACATCAGGTTAGAGTTTGGCTTATATCATCGACATTGACAATCCCATCAACATTGGTCATGGATTGATTAATGTTGGTGGCCTTAGAATAGGTAAAACAACTATTTTTGGCTATTTTTTTGTTGCTCCTCATGCCAAATGTGTCACCTATTAAAAAATGTTAAAAATAGGAGGCTAAGAAAGATGTAGTTGGTTAAGAATTCAGTTTTGAGGTGAGAATAAGTCTTGGGTGGCTAGGATGAGGGGACCAGGTCTTGAGGTGACTTATCAAGTGAGAATTAGTCATAAGATGAGGTGGCTAGGTAAGGTGGTAAAATGGGTTTTTAATTAACTTAATTAAGTATTTTAAATTAATTAAATGTGTGAGTGTTAAAATCATGGGTTAGGGAGGCTAATTATTATTATTGAAAATGGGCTTAAGGGGGGTTTCAACATAGGGAGTTATGGACATGTGTGACTCAATTTTAGTGTCTACACCTCACTTATCTTTACCAAACAACATTAATGCTCACAAACCTCTATCCTTTGTTGAATTACTTAAGTATCTACCTAAGCCTCTTCCATGAGAACTTTACCGTACCCATCATATGAAATCCTAGTATGATCCTAACAAGTTAAGTTGGTTTCACACTAGTTGGGGTCAATCTTATGAAACATGTAGACAAATTCATAATTTATCTATGAATTTTCTTCATGGTCCTAATTTTAATCAAGATTTTATCATCTAAAAGCATCAATAAGCCTATGAAATTGATTTTAAGGATTATAAAACACATGATAAATCTCAAGCCTTATATCAAGCTAATGCTCATTTGGCTATCTACAAAGACCCTCTTCCTAATCATCAGCCTATCCAAGACAATCAAAATCAAGCCACCGCTTCCACCAACAATGTATAAAGTATTGTTGACCCCACTCTGGAGGAGATTGTGGTTAACATGACTAATATGTGAAGGGTGGTTAATTTTATAGATTCTCAACATATCTACACTGCTCCATCTTAAACATATCATGTTATCCAAGACTCTTCCCCAACTCATTTAAATGAGTTGGGTCAAGATGAGATTATTACTTTTGACAATCCAATTTTTGATTCTCCCTTGGATAACACTTCCTATTCTATTTCTACCACTCTTATGTCATATTCTAGCACTAATGATACTCAAATTTCTACTAACACTTCTCCTACCAAGTCTAAAAATCAACTTAAACCAACTACTTAATCATCACAACATAATTTACATCCTTATTCTACACCTTTTTCTTATCAACATAAATTCCAATGCACTTCAACTACTCTTTCTGAGGACCTCCGTTATCATTATGCACCTATATCTAAAAACATTGTGATGGGTTATGATGATTGGGATCGCATCATGGAACTCACTAATATCCCATCCCAAATTACATTCCTTGAACTTATGAGGACTTCTCCATGTCATGGAAATCATCTTATGTAACTATTGTTTGAAATGAATGACCCTTGTCCTCCCCTAGTAGGATGGGAGGTACCCTTATCTACCAAGGATAATATATTATAACAATGTGAATGGATGTCTATCAATGTTGATGAAACTATGGACACTTCTATTTCCTTAAAATTTCCTATAGCTTCTATTATTCTTGATGATATTCTACTTTATGTGGATGATCCTCCCTTATTTATTAGTGTCTAAATAGGTGATATCCAAGTTAAGAATGCATTGATTGGTGAGGGTTTTAGCACCTGCATTGCCTCTCTCAACTTCATTAATAATATTGGATATTTAGAATGCAATCTCAAGTCTACACGTAGCACCTGCCAAGGATACGATAAAATTAAAACACTTTCTCTAGGTTGTGTTTGGATTCCCATTACTATCCCACCTAGAACATCTATGCGAAGGTGATGATTTTTAACTTTACCCTTTCTTATAGCATCTTTCTTGGTAGGATGTGGACTCACACCATGAGATATGTTTCTTCTTCTACCTACCAATGCATTAAATTACCTCATAATGGATCCATTTATAGGATTCAAGGTGATACTAAACCTTGGAATTTTAAGACCTAAATATTAAAACTTCCAATCTCTCACCTCACCTCATCTTGAATTTTCTTGCTTCCTTGCAACCTCATTCTCATAAGCCTCCTTATGATGATATTCCCATAATCTTAACCAAGACTCAACATTATATTCACCATACATCCTTAGATGACAAGGTCAATAATTATGTTATTTATCTTCACACCTTAGATTACAATGATGATTATTCCCTAGATGATCTATTTTTAGGTAGTCTTGTACAGGCCTGTGATGCCAAGATTGTCTATTATTGTTATTCTTTACTTGAGTATTTCCATGTATCTTCCTATCTTCCTTCATTTATAGTTCTTAATTTTAGTATTTTTCCTCTTTATCATAGGGTAGAGATGACACCAACACCTTCAATTTTTGAGGATCCTCTTAGGAGTATGCTCATGGATCATGCTATGATTGGGCCTTACTACTTTGCTAGGTACCCTGATCATAGTAGTTTGTTTACTCTTGAGATTAGTGCAATCCTCCTTAGACATTTTTTATATCCCATTCCTCCCTCAATAGAGCCCTTATTTAAGCCCATTCTTGCTCCTACTATAGTTGAACCTGTTCTTGATCTTGTTATAATTGAGCCTATTCTTGCTCTTACTATTGTTGAGCCTACCCCTACTTCTCATCCCATTTATCCTTTTGTTGATCCTAGTTTCATTAATTCTCCACCACCACCTTCCCTTGGTGATGGTTTTCTTCCCTTTCCTTAGATCACTTTGTTTCCCACCAAATGGTTCGATGAGTCTTTTCCAGCTTCTTCCACTCCTATTACACCTCCTTCTATCAGTACTTATCATAAGACCACTCACAAGCATATATATTACTTGCATGAGATAGATAATCATTCTTTTACCCAGTATCACAAGTTATAATAGTATATTAATACTTTGCATCCTTCATCTTCTTTTTTAGACAAAGCCATGTCTCTCCCAAAGTTTCTACCTGAATATATACCTAAGTATGGTGAGGTGGATTGTCTATAGCACCAATGTGGCACCCATCACATTGATCATTGCCACATCCTTTAATAACACCTTAAATATCATATTATATCTATTCCCAAACCTTCTTCCATTCTTCCCATATGTCATCCCCATAAGAAGGCTTCTCCTTCTTCTCCCATGGCTCCACCTCCAGTGGTTCCTTCCTCTCTTATGGTCACTTCATCACCTTTTATGACTCTACCCATGATTCCTTCACCTGTGAACCTTCCCTCACCTGTAGATCCTTCTCCACTAGTGATTCATGCATCTCCTATACATCCCACTCCCAATTATTCTCCCAAACATCCCTTATCATATTTTCCTCCTTAGCACGATCCATCGAGTATTCCTACTTTTTCAATTATGGAGATTAAAAGAGAAGTATTTGTCTAGTTTTCATTAAATATTGATAAGACATTAGCTACAATTTGTATCTATCTTCATATAGATTTATCTGATGTCTTGTATAATGTGTGTGGGTAGATTTATTATTATTTATGAACACATACATGGTGATTTTACAATTACATTTTGATTAGATGTGTGCTCTAGTTTTATTTATATCTATCTATTATATCATTTGACACTGTGTCAAATTCATATTTTTCTTATATAGTGATTTTACCTTTTGTACTCTATCTTGCTTATATTGTCATTTATATTTGCATATGATTGTCTCTTTTTATCATTATTTTCTCTTTATTTCTTAATTTTTTCTTAAAACTCTCTTCTTATATCTTTATGATTGTTTGCTTTCTTATCTCTATTTTTCATATATAATTATCATTGTGACTTGGTTATACACACCCTGCTCCCTTTGGTCCTTGTCTCTTTTTACCATATGATCAGTTAGCCAACAATCCATCTCATTATATTCTCCTTTCACCAATCCACATTTGGATCTCCTTTTTCCCTTCTTCCTTTTTCGTAAACTAAGCATATACATGGTTGAGACTTGAGATCACATGCTAGTTTATTATTAAGCCTAAGTGCCCTATTTAATCTTTGCCTTTGGTTATTTATCTTCCTTTAACCTTAACTTAAGTCTCATTCATGTGTATCACCACATCTCTCATGATTGGTCATTCCAAATCCATATGGAGGAGGAATATTGAAAATCTATAAAAATTTAAAAGGCCAAATCATTTTACAAAAGGCAATGATATAAAAGGAAAAAATATTCTTAAAAGTCAAATCACACTAAAAGATTTGATTCAAAGCACATGTCCTTCTTTTATTCAAAGATCAAATTCCATAGTTGGCCTCATGATAGAGCCAAGGTCCTTTGGGGTGCATTAGGCTAGTAGATTAGAAAAGGAGAATAAAAAAATCTTTTAGTGCTACTTACTTTCTCACACAAGTACCCAATATTCATAGTATACCAAAGACTCTATAAGGGGTCCTAAATAACAAGGAACATGTCTTAGGAAGGTAGGTCCATTTTACCTTTTCTTGTATGAATCTACCTTCATGAGTTGATCTTAGTAGCATGATTATATTCCTAATAAACCTTTGTGTCTATAGAGAATAGGTTTCCTTTGCACATTGATGGTCACTAGTCACTTAGTGTCTTTTCATGTATTTAATATTCCTCTTGTCTCCTAAGGTCTTCTCATAATATGCATATGTTATGATTTCTACATTCCATTTTTCATTCCCTATATCAATCATATTTCCTATTGACAAATATTGTTTTGTCTACTTATCACTCCCCTTGGGATTTCATTTGTGATTTGCTTTATAAGACCATAGATAAGACCTAGTGTTCCTCATAAATTACCATGTTTTTCCTTCCTATTACCCACATCCTTTACTACCTAATTTTTTTTCTTGTTTATTCCACCCCAATGGTGTTCTCTTTGTGATTTTTTTCATAAAACCATGGATAGGACCTAACATTCCTCACAAAATTTTCCAATAATACAAGTCACAAACAAAATTACATGTGTCAAATATGAGATAAGATATGATTGATTATAAAGTTACATGTCATTAACATGCTTCTTAGCTTGATTTAGTATGTTTTATGCTTAATTAATTTCTCTTTTGATTTTATCTTCTTATTTTCAAAGTGCATGTAAAAATACAACCATTTCTTGAATTTTTCATACTTCTTAGCTTGAATTAGTGTGATAAATTTAAGACCAATCTTTTACCAATTTTGGTTTTCTCTTATACTTCCTAACATGATTTAGTATAATTGAATGACTTAATTAAAAAAAAAATTATACCATTTTCGCCCTTTCACATGCCTCCATTTTATTACATTATTTTCATACTTCCCAACGTGATTTAGTATGATTTTAATTGTTTTAATTTGGTGAAAAAATATTTCACTTTGGTTTAAAAACAAATTCCTTTTTTTACCATCTTGTTTTACCATCCCTTAGTTCTTTATATTTATTCATTTTATTGTTATTACATATTTTCCAATTTGAAATAGTGTGTAGTACATTTTTGATTTATTATATTTTACCAAGTCCCTTTTTCCTATTTCATTTTACCATGCATGTGTTCTACATAATGCTAGAAAAAAAACCACATTTCATATATTTATTATAGCATATATAATAGCTAAATGTATGTGCTAGAAAGAAATATATCCAAAGCATCCATAACCACAACCATAATAAAAACATACAATCAACATCAATATTCCATAATGATATATATAATCAGTTTTCTTACAAGTACAACTATATAAAATGCTCCATTTTTATGGTTGGGCTCCATCCTATCTATCACTTGGCCTAGCCACATTGCCTACCAAAGCCTCAGTCTAACTCCTCCAAATAGTATTCCATAAAGAGGTCATCTGATATCTCATTACCTTTACCTATATTTATAGGTGTGATACCTATGCATATGCCTATGCTAACTGGGTTAGGGTTATTGTATGTGCCTATGTCATATATGTCACTATAGCCAAATATACATCTCTCTCCTCTACCAGGGCCTACCATGCCCATATCTTTCCTACACCCATATCTATTGGTCATTTCATCCTCTCTCTCTCTCTCTATGCTCATATCTACCTTGATACCTCTCTAGCTAATCTAAACCACCTCTCCTGAGTTAGGGTAGATGGTACACTGGGGTCCTTTAATACAGTAGGTTTATATGGCTATAGAGTCTCATCAAGAATTTCATGGAGTGATATCCTAATAAGGGACCCCTATCTCTCCTCCTCATCCTCATCTACACCTATAAAATCATACCCAAATATATATTAGATCACTATTATACCTCATAATATCTATTTATCTCTAGTCTCTATTTTAAAATAAAAACTTAAGAAATAATTTAATAATATTTATTACCTATCTATGTCTCATCCACTATGGTCTCACCATCTATGTGATTGCCTATCATAGTCTCTCCATCTGTATAGCCTCCTAACACCTCCTCTATAGGTCACCTCCTCAGTATAAATAAAGATTTATTGGCTCGCATCCACCTTAGCCTATGCTTGAGTGTCTTCTCTATCATCTACATCTCCTTTGGCTCACCTATTGGGTCATCAAGGATGGTGATAGTTTCCACTCCCTCGTACTCTTTTTGCCTCCATCATTTCTATGTCCTAGGTCACTAATCATCTCATGATGGAGATGGTGATAGTTCCTCTAGTACCTCTACCACCATACCCCTCTCCTCCTGCTCTGCTCCTTATCATGCTCACCCAGTCCATGGTCATTTATGATGTGCTCTAAGTGTCAGTCTCATCACTAGTGGCCCTAGTCCCCTCCTCCCTTGTGGCTTTCTCACATGTTGAGCCCACTACTCAAGCATCAATATTAGTGTCTCTAGATGAGGTAATTCCATCTATCCTAGTACTTATACCACTATATGTGGCTCTCTCTACTAGGTATAGTATCTAACCACCTTTATCCTTATTGTAGCTAGTATAATTATGCCCCATCTTGGCCATGTAGTCACTATGTGCCCATATGGCTGCCATACTATGTCTATGCATCTCACCATTTATAGCATTATCATGTGCGGTATGGCTTGTGTTACCTAGTCCATTATCCATCTCTACACTTAAGGTGACCTATCATCAACCACATAGGGTAACCTAGTTGGTCGATACATAAGAAACCTATCATATATCCAAGCCATCGATAATATGATCAATCTTATCAACTTTTACCCTTTAACCAGTACCTCATACATATCATGTATGATCTAGACCTAGATGATATAACCAAGATCATATAATACTCTCTCCTCTAAATCATCTTGCTCAAGTCTATCATGAATAGTGGTACCTTATCATCTGACTTGTGACATAACACTCACTATGTCACAAGCCTCTCATAGTATATAAATTGAACATGTTGACTCTCATACCCACCAATATCATCTATGATCCTATAGCCCACATGACTAAGGCTCTCCTCTCCTTTATGTTGTCTGGTATTCCTATAGTCATCGGTGCTCTTGCTATTGATAATCCTAGGATGGCATGTACATCCTCTAGAATGATATCCACCTATAACATGTCCCCATCTACCTCCCATCTAAAGGTGTTAGTCAATCATTCCCAGCATCTTAGAAACATGAATAATAGATCAACACTCAAGGTAATCCTACACATATTGGATATCCCTCCTAGTCCTATGGATATTAGTCTAGTTCTATCTCCAATCTTTAAATGATATAACATATCTGGTAATCATCATGCATCCACTAATCTCCATAATTTGGGTCATCCCTATAATCAATAAATAATAAAATATGTATTAGATCCTCCATGTCATATATAATCACAATATATTATTCTTACAATTTCAATTAA
The DNA here is from genome assembly GCA_037957365.1 of Torreya grandis. Classification (NCBI taxonomy): domain Eukaryota; kingdom Viridiplantae; phylum Streptophyta; class Pinopsida; order Cupressales; family Taxaceae; genus Torreya; species Torreya grandis. The sequence continues at coordinate 1,035,547 of JARHVA010005448.1, read as the reverse complement.
AAACAAGCCTAAACTATTTTAATTTATTCATTTTACCTATTTTTAACTTACTTGGTCATTTCAGGCCATTCTAGCCTTCTTTCAACCTTTTACATGTATTTCCATACTATTATGGTTCTTTAGTCAAACTAGTTTAACCAAAATTTCCTTATTTATGACTTAGTTGACTTAAAAATCTAATTCAACCCTCTTAATTTCCTCTCCCTAATACTGCATTATCATTCTTAACTTTTCAAATCAATTACCAAAACTTTACTAGGTTGATAGTCTACAAAATATACAAGGTTAGCACATACCTATTAGGTCGAAAGTGTGGATTTTGCTCATTTTCAACCTACTGGGTCGACTAGGTTGACCTAGTTGTTTTTCCCTACTGACCCCTTGCATTTTCTTTAAAAAGTGTTTTCTTGCAATTTTCTCCCTAATTCCTTCAAACCCATTTCCCATCTTGGTTTTTTATACCTATATAATCTATCTTTTTTCATTTTGATATACAAAAATTCTAAAAATTAAACTTTTCTTACACTTAATTCATTAAATACTTTAAAATTAGATTAAGATTCATAGTTGTATACTTGTAGTGTACCTGTTGCTACTCCTGAAGCTCCCCCTAGTATAGCTTGTTGTGTCCTCACCATCCTAGCTCATTTGGTCTCTAGAGCTCTTTTTCTCTCTTCCACAAGTTAAAAATAACAAATCACTTATCTTTCCCCCTATTTAAAAACACTTTTCAAAATTCAAATCTTTCAATTATTTTCTAGTTGATTTCTTATTTTATCTATATCTTTGTTTCTACTCATCCATTTTTAAAATCATAAAATGTCTTGATTTATGATGATGTAGATATCCTTTTCCAATACTATATTCTTATTTTCGAGAAATTTTGATTTTTGGCTATTTTTGCACTAACTTATACAGGTTTGCCTAGTGTTCTTCACATTAAACACATTCACATCTCTTGTAGTTTACTTCTTTATCTACAACATTAAGATAAGTAAAGATATGTGTTTTTAAATTTTGTCCTTTCATTTATCTTATTTGCTACTTACTGCACTTTACTTAGCATCAACATTGTGTGTTATCATGTTCTATCTTGAAGCACCATCCCGTGTTTCACTTATGTAACATGTAATGAGCTTTGAGTGGGACATATGTATACATAAATATTTTCCAACTTTTATCACTTATTTATACTTTATATCTTACAAAAACCTATTGAGTCTTAATCTCTCTGAGTGTACACTTTAAGGGGTGCACCGAGAAAGGGGTGGGTAGACCATTGGTACTTCATAATATTATTATCCCTTTTGCCACTTTCCATCCCATCTACACACTTGTCTCCTAAAACCATTTATCCTAAGTTTATTCTTCTCATTTTTACCCATTCCAAGCATTTGTCATATCATTATCCTCCTTTTTTTACCTTGACCCCTTTTCACCAGTTGACTATACTAGGTCAACTAGGTTGACCTTGTATAGTTTTTAGCCTCTGATTACTATATAAGGTTAACTATGTTGACCCCATACTATTTTTAGGTATGTTTATTTGATATTTTTTTTTATCCCTTTAGCTGACCTAGCTTTGCACTTAGTGAATTATCTCTTGAAAATACATAGGATCAACTGGGTCGATCCTATATAGCTGACATATTTAAAAAGATTTAAGTCAAAATCTATCTATATATACAATTTCATTTCCAGCCATTTGAGAATAGAGAAGTGAAGAAGAATAAGTGTGAATTAACATCTTCTTATTGACTACTCTACTTGAATAATAAAACTTAGGGTTACATACTTTCTTTAGAGATACAGATCTTGTCTTGTAGATAAGTCTTTTGGATGCATAGATAGGTTGTGTAGCCTAGAGATGATTTGTCTTTGTTATCATTACATCCCACAACATTCTATTGTGAAGCACCTTGTCCAAGGGAGATATTGAGGCTTGACAAGTTCATCTTCAAAGGTAAGTATTACTAAATTTATTTCTCCTTTGTAAGATTACATAGATAATGTACTTGTGCTTCTCTCTTATGCATTAGGATTTGTATACATTGATGTGAGTATATGTCTTATATGAATATTTAGTTTATATTTTTTTTTCTAACCCCCACTTTGTGTCACAAGATTTGGTGAGCACTAGATTAGATTTACTATCTTGTTTATTAGAATAGAGTGAATATTAAACCTAGGACTCTTTTAGTGTTGTTACATTATTATGTTAGACTGAAGGCTTTAGAACCCTTCCTAGCATGGTGTATTATGACAGGTGATCCCCTAATCGGTTCTAGTGGATTCCCATATTGGTCATGTTCCTACTTAACAAATGTATTCCCAATCAGAATTGTAGGTATATTGTATCTTCTCTGAGCTAGGATGGATTAATAGACATGATGCATTTTTGATTGCATACAAGATCTAAACTTTTTCATTAATGAAATGTGTACCATAGTTGCTAGTAAATATAAGCAAGAATACATACCTAATGATAATGTTTTCCTAAATGAATCTTATTTTTGTGGTGGTTATAGAGTCTTTTGTTGGCATTGCTTCATCCCTAATTATAGAAAAGTGCACAAATTTGTTTTAGTTGGTTCTTAGTTTATTAAAACTAGGCACAAGCATGGGATATTCCTTTTGTGCTCAATATTTTAACACTCATATATGATGAAATCAATCCACATAAGGCACAGGCCTTATGAACTCACTTGAAGTACAACTGAGAAAGGATCAGGGCCCACATTAGGCTAGTTATTCCATGGCATGAGACTTAAATTAAGGGATATTGTGTAATTATAAAAAAAATTAATTAGATTCAAAGGTGAAAGCCTTTCATGGACTAATTCTAGTGTTATTTAGGTGCTTAATAGGTCACAAGGCTACTTCTACTTAAACTACTCATGCTAGAACATGCTCCTAATAAGGGTAGGAGCACTTAGCATAGACTCCATACACAATCTTGATGTGAAATGAAGATGACATCATGAAATTTTTCAAGGAATCCATTATATTTGAACTAGTATCATTCATATACATTACTTAATATAATTGAGATACAATATTATAACCATTATTCATTACAGTAGTAACATAAAATGCACATAAACCAGACACATTATGTTAATGCAACAACTTTAATCATTAATTATAGTTCAAAATAGAGTATATATTAGATCATAACAATAAATAACTCATGAGATCATAGGCAAGTTTGGGCACATATAAACGGATCCTTTATGGCTTCTATGATATTTCTAGTCTTAATAATTACCAAAGCTACATCTACTGAGGATTCATTTTACTAGAGCTCTACTACCATTATTCATCTCTCTACTTCAACTAGTTTGAGCTCCTTAAAAATATTTTAGGAGCATATTCTCTAAGGTGAAAGGTGCACACCGAGTGCTAAGATGTATCTTGGTCATCATAACTACCATATCCATAACCTTGTAAAATTTGTGTGATAGTTGTCATGTCTCACCAATCCTAGAAGATGCCCTAAAAATCTTAGAGATAGCCACCTGTAAGTTGGCATAAGATATGCACTACACCCTCCAAGTGGTGCCAAAATGCCAAAGGGATAAACACTTAAAAAAATAATTCCTTTTCACCTAGGTGGATGTTGTGTTGGCATGAATCCTTTACTTAATGAAATAAGGGGCCCAACATTACCCCCTATAAAAAAATTATTCCAACCTCAGACTAGGCTATCAAGATATTAGGAGCACAAAACTCAGATGAATTCTCTTTAAGTTTAGTGTTGAATTACTCAAATCCCTTAATAATGATATTTATTTCTTTGGTGGTGATATCTATTTTGGTGTATGCATCAATAAGTGCAAGCACATCCATTTTTTCCATCTCCTTACAGAAATCCTCAACATTAGATTTCATCTTTTCCACACTCCCATATAATATTTCTCCTTGATCATAGGCCTTAGTCTATAGAGAATGGAAGAGTGATTCTAGGTTCTACTCTTGATATTTGATTTTATTCTTGAGCATGTTAACACTCCCCATGATTTGTGCCTATTTTTACATACTTATCGAGAACACTTGCACCATCAGCTTCTCATTATCTTCATTTTCCTACTTTAGGTGTGTGTATATAACTGAGACTTGGTTTTAAAATATTAATAAGATGGACTTTGTTGCATTTATTCCCTCCTATAATTTATCAAAAAGGTTTTCTACCACTTGGAGCTTATTAGCTAGCTATTTTTATAGCATGATGTTGGGATCTTTTTATTCTCCTTGCACTGGCTTGGGTTTTAACCTTGGAAGCATATTCTATACCAACACATAAATTTTGTCAACTTAAAAAAGTTTTAAAGTATTGATGCCAACTAGAAGAGATGGTTTGATTGCCTCCACACATTTATAAATTTGTTACAACTTGAATTCGGTGGCCTACGCTTCATCCTGGGCTTCTATGTGGAGCTTTTTCCCTTTTCTCACCTTGCCATCATTTATGATGTTCCAATGCATAAATTATATGGCCTTCTTGATCAAACATTCTTATATTAGACTAGGTCCATGGCACGAGCGTTAAATAGGAGGGAGTCCTACCCCTCATCAGGTTACTTGAGGTTCATCCATGTAGTGGTCTAGTGAAAATGAGAGTTGTTTGGGCATATTATTCATGGAAACTTGGGGGGCATTGTGTCATACATATAGAGTTTTTCATCCACACATCCCTTCTATACCTTCTCCCTTATGTTCAATTCCTTGTCATCCTTTTTTAAGATGGATTTTTCTATCTATACTTCCTCCTCTTCACTAGTACCATCACTTTCCTCAGTGATCTCCTTAGAGGACTCACCTATTTGATCTTTGGGGGTTTATTCCTTGGACTTCTCCCCCTCATCCATTTATTCATATTGTGGTTTCTCAATACTCACCTCCAAGGAAATTCATTTAGTGTTAGCATCACCTTGTTGTTGCTAGGGTTCCTTTACTATCTTTGTTTATTTCTCTAAGGTACCAATATTTCCTTCCTTTTCTTTAGGCACCCTTTCACTACTTGGTCATGCCTCTTACATAACTTATTCTACCTTCCTATTGGGGGAACTTGGCACTTGCCTAACTATTTTCACTACTAGTTTTATACTTGTAGGAAATTTTAAGGTCCTTTTCTCTACCTTGGCCAATTATTTTTCCCAAGAAATTCTCTACTTCTCTTTAATAACCAACACCTTATTTATGTCATCCTTACTCAACCCCATCTTGTTCAAACCCCTTCTTTTTTCCTCTTCTATTTATGGAGGTGGTGTGGAGGCTTCTTTTCTAAATGAGGGGCTTCGTGGATCCTTTGTTTCCTCAAATATAGTGGTCATACCACTTTGTATCACTTCATATACATTTTTGGTGATTGGCTCTTCTTGTCCTTCTTCTATCTATAGGATATATGTCCCTATTCTAAATTCTTTAGTCTCCTCTTTTCTAGGAATAAGGGTCACCTCTTTCTCCATATCTACAAGAGTTTTATTAGGGAATGAAATAGGTCCCTTAGTATTTTTCTTGTTTTTTTATTATAGGAAGCACGCTCTAACATGACGGTCATGCATTTCTTTGGATCTAGGGGAATAACTTTCTCTTCAGAGGTAATTTTTAACTAAATGCACTCCATAATTTATTCAAGATTCTCTCCCTATTTCTTTTGGAGAGTCTTATCCTACATCTTGGGCATGGCCTTCCCTTCATTATTGACTAGGAGGGGGAAATCATCATCCTTTCCAAGATCATTTCCCTTCTTACATAGCTTCATTTCATAGTGGAGGTTGAAGATCCTCTCATTTATTATCACTCTATAGAGGGGATGGTTGTCCATCATTTCAATGTCATCTTCCTCATCTTTTATGGCCTTGGCTCAAGGGTGCATAAAATGGTGCATCATCCTATTTCTATCTTAATCCAAAGTCTTGATTGGGATCTCAATCTATTCCATGTTGGGGATCTTCCTTAGTGCTACCATGAAATACTTGGTTGAGAATGTGTAAGGCAACAAGAACCACCTTGACATCTTCTAATCCATAATCACTAGGTACACCACATAAAAGTGTTAAATTATATCAAATGTTTTTTTTCCTACCAGTTATTAGGGAATTTAATGTGGGATGCACCACTCATTCCTAAAGGATTATATGTATGTATCATGCCACCCTTATACCCTAAGTTTATACTTTTACAAGAAGTTGGGTGGGAAAATTAAGTCCTAATACTTAATCATAGGTGACCTATGGTAGGGTGGGAACACTCATAGGTGGTTTTCATCTCCATTTAGAACACCTATCTACTCTATTACTAGCAATATTAGCATATACCCCCACCCAAAGGTTTTGCACACTAGATGGCACTCTTTTGCATTCTTGACAATATCCTCAATAATGAAATTGGAGATGTTGAATTTCACCCCTTGTACCATGTGTTGTGAAATGCACAATAAGGTATTAATAATATCATATTATCAACCACCAGGTCATAGTTTGGAGCTAATTAAGTGCACTACTACCCTTGTGTTAGGGTCTTAAATATCCTTGATGGGGAATGAAAACCCTGACTTATAGTATCCCAAGAGATTTTCAACCCTTTCAAACTCTACCTCATCTTCCATCATCTCATAGATTTCTTCTCTTGTAATAAGTACCCCTATGATTCTACTAATGAGGCATCATCCTTTGAAGTAGAAATGGTCTCCATGCACACACAAGAGGATGAATTACACCAACTCTTCTAGCTTTCCAAAACTTGGTAGCTTGAATAATTTCATGGAACACATGATTTTTAATTTGTCTATATGGAAACATCGAAGAGTGTGGTACCCACCTTTGTCTTTTTCCCTATATCTACCATCCAATCCTAGTTCAAATCCTACATGTTTCTCCTTATTCTGTGGTTTTAATCCTTGAGCTTACATATGTGCATAAATGATACCCACTTCTTCCCCACCATAACCTCTATGGGTAATTACATCTCTCTATAATCAAGTTTTTCACTTTCTTCTAGGTCTACTTCCATAATGCTTATGCCTTTCACCATCTGTGCCTCTCATTTTCTAGTGGTTGCTTCTTTCACCACCTATGTTTTCTTTACATCCTTCTTCACCTATGGTGGACTTGTGCCTAGACTCTTTTTTCCCATTCTAAACCTATATCTTTTAAATTGTGGCTGGTTGATCTTATTGAAACTTGAAATTTTGCTTGGCGCTTCTTCATAGTCATGGTAAATGTGACTATGCATTCATATTTTGAGATTCCTTCACCATTAATGGAGGCCTGATCATTATTCAAAAATTATATTTCCTTATTTTTATATTTATTTCTCTCCACTTGCCTCCTTTTCAATTAAAATTAGAACATAGTCTTCTCATTGTTCAACCATTCTCACTTAAGGGGATGTGGATGACTAGTTTTATCTAGTAGTGGTCTTTAGTTTTAATGGTTTCAAGTTTTTACTTTGTTATTAATTATTACAAAGGTTAATAACCTATTAAATTTTGGCATCTACCCTCTTATACTTTGTTTTTAGCTACCTCATTAACGGCTGGTGATTAATGGATAGCATCATGTGGATTTTTTGAAATCTGCTAAACCTATAAAATCTACTAAAATTTACCACCAAATACTCATTTATTGTATATAATTGTGCTCCCACCACCATAACATTAAATTTTTGAATATTTTATTTAGATAAATGATAGGTGATTAAAATGGTCACTTCCTATCAATGATTGGGTGGGTATCAGTTATCTCAATAGTTATTCTCTTATGTTTGGTTAAAATTAGTGTGACCTTCACCTCTTATTATGTAAACCTAGGTTAACTTCTTCACATGTGCATGATTCACCCTCCTCAATTATATATTTTCTTAGTGCTACACTTTCTTACAAGTGTGCCTCTCTTTCTTGGTTGATTTATCTATGCTTTCATGTCTCTTCCTTCAGCCTTCCCTACCCCATACAAATCCTTACACTGGTCCTCTAGTGTCTCAGTGCTTCATCTTATTCTCTTACACATGAGAATATTTTGTGCCTTCCTGTGTCAACTTATACATATAACTTTTTAAACCTAGCAAGCTTCACACATGCCCAAAAACTTAGGTATTTGGCTTTAGGTGCTTATAAAGCTATCATGATTGACTCACATGACTGAATTTATGCATGTAAGTTCCAAAATAGTTCTCTTATAGGCCTAAAATAACCATGCTTATTCACTCAACATGTAAATGAAACAAACATAAGGAAAGATTTAGCTTGCAACAAATTTTATTATGGTCAAAATAAAGAAATTGACTTATTACTAGGAACTTAGTGTCTGATGGTGCAAGTGATATCCTAGTGATTGTATAGTTTTAATTTGTTTCCATTAAAATGCCAAGGGATAATTTCACCCATCAACATAAATATATTTCATGTGCTAGTATCTAATATATTTTAGATGACATAAGGCCCCATCCACCTAATTTATAGCTTACATGGGTGTTTGAGGTACTTAGAGTCATATAGCACCCATCCACCTAATTTATAGCTTACATGGGTGTTTGAGGTACTTAGAGTCATATAGCAAGGCCAGTACACCTTCTATAAATACCTTTTCCTTGATGTGCTTATCATGCCATAGCTTCTAATGTGCCTTTTCTATCTCTTATCCCCACCATGTTTGGGAGTGTATCTCATCCAAGCACTATAAGTCTTCTAGGCATGCATTTAAAGATTCAAGATCATCCAACTGACCAATTTGCATGATGCACAATGAGGAAACTAGGAATTTCATAAGTAAAATGGCCTCTACACCAAACACTAGTTTAAAAGGTGTTGCCTTGTTCAGGTACTTGTACATAGTGCAATAGGCCCACAATATTATTGACACAGTCATCCTAATCTTTGTGACCAACATCATAGTTTTTTGAGGCACATCCCTAATATTTTTTTGAATGCCTTTGTGGTTCTATTTTCTTACAGATGGTAAGGTGTTATTTGATGGTGTGCCACCATATATTTAGTCATTAAGATCTGATTGGTTTCATTGATAAAATATGTGCCATAGTCACTAGTTAAGATAAGTGGGAATTCATAGTGATTGATTATATTCTCCTAGAGAAATATTATTTGCAGTGTTGGTTGTACAATATTTGGTTGGTGCTGCTTCAACCCATTTGGTGAATTAATCTATGGCATATAGAATGTATCATGTTCTTGTGCACATTTTAGTATGATTAATAGGATCAATAAATTTAATGACCTATTTTTAAAATGGTGATTGATAAAATATGGGAAAGAGAGGCATCACATCTTGGTGGTTTGGTTTTCCCATGCACTAGTAGATGTCACATGCTTTGGAATAATCTTTTATGTCATGAAATAAATTTGGCCACCACAAGCATGATTATAGTACCTTATGAACCATAGTATCTTCATCATAATATCCTCCAGTAATCCCCTTATGTGTTTCTTGTAGTAATTATTCTCACTCCATTATGTCTCAACTTGTATAGTTCCCCACCAATGAGTTGGAAAGGGGAAGCATAAACTACAAGTTACTTTTCCATAGTTATCATGGTCTAGGGTGCAAATTCAAAGGTAAAAAATGTGGTGATATCTACCAAGTCTTCACGAATGCACTAGACCCTATAAAGTTGTGTGTCAGGCATATCATCTTTGATAAGCACTACCACATCTCTAGAGTTGATGTGAGATAGATGGTCTAAGTTGGAGTTTTATTTTCTAGGCTTTACTAAAATAGAGAATTGGAACTCTTGAAATAAAAAAATCCATCAATAAATGTGCCCATGATAAATGGGCTTATTCACTAGGTACTTGAGTACCTCATGATCATTGAATAAGATGAATGGGGTCACCAGTAAATATTTTCAAAAACTATGCAAGGCATAGACCATGGAAAGTGCCTCATACTTAGTTGTGGTGGAGTTATGTTCTACCTTGGTTAGTTTTTTTCTTGTAAAGGAAACATGATGATTTATTTCTCCCTTGCCTAGTTATGCAATAATGGTGTCAATCACAAAACTAGATGCATCGATGTGGATGTGAAAGGGAGTTACCTAGTTAATAAATTGTAATATTGATGCTCTTGCTAGTTTGAGATTTAGGGTCTCAAACACATCTTTCTACATTGCACCCAATAAAATGGGCCATCCTTTCATAAGAGCTCTTCTAACACCTCCAAAATCTTGGAATAGTTCCTTATGAACTTCTTGTAGTAACCATAATGCCAAAGAAATCTGTGAACACCCTTATAAATTGATGGGGTCTAGTTTTGAAGAATGATTGCAATATTTGATGGGTTAATGAGTAGACCATTCTTACAGATGATGTGCCTAAGAAAAGTTCTAAATGGCATTAAGAAAACACACTTCTTGAGGTTTAATGAAATTTACAACTGCTTGAACCTTTTAAACATAAGGCATAAGTTATCATAGTGATCTTTCACTAACCCATATACTATCTAATCATCTAAGTATACTTAGAGGAACTTATGAATGAACTCTTTAAAAGTGGTGATCACCACTTGGGAGAACATAGCTAGTGCATTCTTCAGCCCAAAGGGCATCACATTGTAATTGAAATAACCCCATTTAGTCACAAAGGTGGTTTTGGGATTGTCTTCCTCCTCAATTTTTAATTTATGGTATCCTATGAACCCATCAATAAAGGTGTATATCTCACAACCTATTATGACATCCAATACTTCATCAATGAATGGAAATGGAAAGGGGTCAATTATGCATGTGGTGTTAAATAGTCTGTAGTCAACATAAATATGAATGCACCCATCCTTTTTTATGTTAATAAAAATGGGGTTAACCCATTCATATTCCTATATGGGGTAGATGATTCTTATGGATAGCATGTCATCAATCTCCATCTTGACTTTGGCATGAATATTTGGGTTCATCATGTAAGGTCACTTCTTGATGGATCCTTCACCATCAACTAATTTGATGATCATCTTCTTGATGGATGGGTGTATGCCTTTCATATATTTATATTTATGAGGGACCAAGTCTTGAAATTATTTTAGGATATCCACAATGCGTACTAATTCTGTGTCAGACCAATAAGTTCCTAGAGTGGCAATTTTTAGTTTCCCATCTGAATTAATATCTACCTTGGTAGTTCTTAAAGGCACTTGATTGGGTTAATTCTTATCTTGATGTGAATCCTTGACTTGTCTACTTCCCTTAATTATTTCTACCCAAATAAGGGTAGGGTCTTCTTCTTTTGGGGTACTATCCTCAACTTGTTACACTAACTTCCTTTTAACTGTCAAAATTTTCCAATTGCATACCTTCCATGTGTCATCATCTTCATTGCCAGATTCACTATTGAGAGTTTGTTCTTTGAATAAGATTGGTAGCACTAACCCTTTTCCACTGAACATGTCTTTTATGTGCTCCTCCAATATTGTAGTGTCCTCAAACACTAAATTTTGAACTACTTGTAGTGTCTCAATCAATTAAAGGTTTTGAAAAGAAAAGGAGAAGGTGTGAAAAAACTACTCCTTAAGGGCATCCCAATTGGATATATCATGAAGAATATCATGGACTATGTACCATGCCTACACCCAAGTCTTTAAGTTCATATAGAATGTGTATACCCATAGATTCTTTGGGGCATTTTCACCATAAATAGTTCACATTTATTCACAAAGTTGTGTATGTGTGATAGGGTTAGAGTCACTAGAGTAGGTTAAAATTTATAGGTCCTCATTATTATTTTTGAACCTGGTACAAATTATTTCTTTTACATATTACCAAGTTGGCAAGCTAGGCTTCTGCACTACCCACCAATGAATGATAGTGTTCTTCAATGTGTATACTAGTGCACCCATTATATCCACCTCTTTTGGGATGCATGACTCAAGGTCATGACATAGTCTTCCACCAGATTACTCCCATTATATCTTGGGAGTGTTTTAAATTTTCCCTTACTAAGGTGGAACACTCTCTTTTTATTTTTCTTGGTGAAAGGGACCTATCTTTTAGAGGTGCACATGATCTGTACCTAGTCTATTTTTCCTAGTTTTGGAGCCTTTGCATGGACTAAGTGGTACCATCGACTAGTGGTCTCATATGCTTCCTTGACCCGTTGATTAGAAGTAATGTTGATGGTGTCTGAGGTTGATTTTCCATCTTCCCAAGAGAGGATTCCTTGATCATTTAGGTCTATACTCTTAGTGCCTTACATTATGATGTTATAAATGTGGTTGATCTCATCCTCGATGTCTATGATCTCAACATAAGGAGGTATTTGGTCATTTGAGGGGGGTATAAATACCATATCCTTTCCATTCTCAAATTTAATGTAGAACCTTTTGAATTGCATATATGCATTTTTTTCATAACACCATGGCCTTCTTAATAGTACTAAATAATTGTCCTGCTCTATTAATTTGATCACTTTAAAGTTAGTGTAGTTTTTGGCACCCATTATATCTATAACTTTGCTCTTTAGAATTCTAATAGGTTGCACACTTATCTTATTTTCCATAAAGAGTACATGAGGGGAAGGTCTCAAGCCTAGCCTACCCATTTTATCCTAGATATTCTTAGTTAATATGTTGACCTCAGTGCTTATGTCTACAATAACCTCATAGATAGACCATCCATAAATAGTGGCATCCACTAAGAGTTCTTGGTCATATTTAGCATTTCATGTGTGCCTAACTTCTTGTTCCCTCTCCATGAATAACATGGTAACCTCAACTTGATTTATACATATATAATCTAAGAGCAAGTTCTTTAATAGGACAATTTTCCCTCTATTTGTAGGATGTGCAAGATCTCAGTTAATTCTTGTATCTTAGTTTCCTCGCTATACTAGTTCTTATGAGAGCCAACATCTTTTGCTTCTATGTCTCATGCTAATTGGATCTCCCCTTAGAGGTTTTGAATGACACTCATATCCTATTGTAACATGTATTTATAGCATGTTGGGTCTAGCATAGCTTTAGGTTTAGGAGATGTTATGCACTTATTACAACACTTATTCTCATATTCTAAGTGTAATTTAGGTATTGGCATAACTAATGACTAAGTGTTGAATCCACTGTGAGTAGTTTCATGTACCTTTACTATCTCTGTGCATGTAGATTGTGCCTTTGGGGTCCATTTTTATATTTTCTACTCATGCCTAATCACTCTTATGTCCTTATTTATATCAAGCCTACATTGGATCAACTTTTTGTATAAGTCAAGACATTTTTTGACCTTATGGGACCCTTAAGAATACCCACACATGGGATGTTTAGGGAAGTCAATTTGATAATTCTTTATTAAGCCACACTTATAACATGAGCATGGTAGGAATTTCCTACCACAGTGTCCTTTACCTCACCCTTTGGTACCTTATTACATTCCAAATCCTATGTTCTATTAGCCTTAGCCCTCATTACCTTAGTTATCTTACTGCCTAACTGCTATTATGGTTTTTTTTGTGCCTCTTTACATGTTCTCATGTATTTCATTAATCACCCAACAATCAATAGTGGTATAGGTATAGGTATAACATAATCAATAATAGATAGTTATGTTGACTTAGATAATACACTATAGGAAAGGGTACCTTTGAATGTCATGCACCTATCAATAGAATTCACAACTTAGAATTAGGGTGCACACATTCCTCTATGGGTAGTTAGTCCTATTATGGCCTTCTAATTTGTAGTCAGTGCACCATAGTCCATTTCAATCATCATGCAAAGAGATAGTAGTAATATTTTGGAGCTAGGAGGCTATAGATATACTCTATGCTTCCATAAATGGGTTGATCCCTATGCCTACACTTTTGACTACCTTGGCTCTGAGTATGGATTCAAGTGCTTCTCAAGGGTCCATAAAAGTCTTCATAGAAAGTTCTTTTTGAAATGGCATGAGAAACACCCCAATGAACCACTATGCATGCTAGGAAGGGTGAATATCATATGGGAGCTTTGATAGGAGAGTCTTGAACCTTGCATCATATAGACACACACTCTTTAAGAGTCTTAGGGTAATCTATTTTATCATGGTGATGGTCTATTTTTCAAACTCTAGAATGTCAAATTCCTTTAGGAATGATTCCTTTAAGGTATCATAGTCAACTGTGTCATGGTTAGGATCAAATTTCCTATACCAAGTGTGGGCACGATCAAGTAAAGTGGTCATAAACTAGGTATCATTATACTCCAATTGGTTTATGTCCCATATATGCCACTATAGTTCACACTTTAGCACATGTTCTATAGTATTTTCCTTCTCATGATACTTTGGCAAGTGCATATCCATTTCATAGTAGATTTGTTATAAGGTTCAATTGGTATTTGAGGTGCTTTTCCTATTGACACCTATTTCGGAAATGGTCCTCTAATGCCTCTAGCTATGGGGTTAGGCATTGGTCCTATCATTACTATTAGTATATTTGATGTCATTGGGACTGTGATACTTGTTTGTGGCATCAAACCACTTCCTACAATTTATTTCCCACTTTACATTGCTAGCATCGACTACATTCATATGCTCACAATCAAGTTATATTCTGGTGAGCTAGTACCCAATGGTCTAGAGGTATTTATATTCACCTCCTTGTATGGAATAATCTATTTAATCACAAAGTTACAATCTAAGTCTACAAAACATCTAATATCGAAGTCATTAATAGAGTCAATTATTACTTATGTACTTTTTTCAAGTGGAGAATCTAGTACATGAGTATGCATTATAGTTTCAAAATGGGTTAGTACATCAAGTGTATTTGTAGTCACCAAATGCTATAGGAACCCATTGAATTCCACACCTATCAAGTGTTGAGCTCAATCCATCACTTCATTATATCTCACATCCATGTGATGATATATTTGAAGAGATCCTTCCCCATGCCCTTCCCACTTGTTATGGGTTCTCTCAGCACTTCCAGGTTCTAGATCTTCCATTAGTTAGTGCCATATCTTATTATAGGTCTACCTTACGAGCTATTGGGTGTCAATTTTCTCATCTCCTTCTATTGTGACTTACCTAAACATCCCCTTCTCCCCTTTTATGTAGCTCATATGTGAAAGGATTTTAACCTTCCATCCCCAAAGTTTCAAAACTATAATCCACCATTATCCTTTTGAGCTTTACATTGAATTCCTTCATAAACGTGCCTCTAGGGTTGTGCAAAAATTGATACTTTGCTTCCTCAAGGCATAAATAAGTTGTGACTGTGAACTCAATTATGTATCTATTAAAAGTTCTTTACCACCATTTATCCACTGCTCTAGTCCAAGTAGCATCCAATGTCTTAAGCCTCTCTAGGATCTCCTTTGTCCACTCATAATTTTTTCCATAGTTTATTTTTCTATGGGTAGAATATGCATCCAACCACTTTTAAGCATGCTTAGGTAGTTCAAAAAAAATACCTCATATAAAACATCGTATAGGTTATTTTGAACCCATTTTCTTGGATTTCATCTTTCGTAGGTTAGATGCTTCATCTTAAATATATATTCCACATATTGTATCCAATTCCTAATGTTTTTGAGAGAAATTTGGTCCATCATTTTATCACACCATTTCAAAAACAAAATTCAACATGAGTCTTGATAATGGAACCAAAATGTTGTTAATAAGTGTACAAAGTTGTCTTAATTAGTTCTTAGTTTATTACAACTAGGATCAAGCATGGGATATTCCATTTATGCTCAACATTTTAACACTTTATAGTATCAATATCAATCAACATAAGGAACAAGCCTTATGCACTCACCTGAAGTACAACTAAGAAGGAACTAGAGCTCATATTAGGTTAGTTGTGTCATGGAATGAGACTTAAATTAAGGGGTATTATGTAATTAGATAAAATATTTAAGTATATTCAAATGTACAAGCCTTTCATGGACTAATTTTGGTGTCATCTAGGCACTTAATGGGTCACAAGGCTACTTCCACTCAAACTACTCATGCTAGATACATGTTCTTAACAAGGGTAGGAATACTTGATGCAGACTTTATACACAATCCTTATGTGAAATAAAGATGATGTCTTGAAATTTTATTTGGAATCCATTAAATATTTGAACTATTAGTATGCATAAACATTACTTGACATAATTGAGATATGACACTACAACCATTATTCATTCTAGTAGCAACATAAAATACATGTAAACTAGACATAGTATGTTAATGCAAATTTCATAATTAATTATAGTTTAAAATATAGTATATATTAAGATCATAACACTAAAAAAATTAGGGGCTCATAGGAAATCTTGGGCACATACAAATGGATCCTTCATGGCTTTCATGTTATTCCAAATCCTAATGGTTTTTGAAGCTACATCTACTAAGGATTCATTTTTCCAAAGCTCTAGTACCATTCTTCATCTCTCTACTTCAATTGGTTCAAGCTCCTTAAATATATTTTAAGATAATCTTCACCAAGGTGTAAGGTACACACTAAGTGTTGAGCTTGAGCTTGGTCATCATAACCACCATCTCCATAACCTTGAGAATATTATGCTGTAATTACCATATCTTGCCAATCCTAGAAGATGCCCTAAAAATCTGGGAGATAGTTAGATGCCTATTAGTTGGTACAAGATATACACTACACCCTCTAGCTAGAACCAGAATTCCAAAGGGATAACCACTTCATAAAATGATTCATTTCCACCTAGGTGGATGTTGTGTTGTCATGAATCCTTTATTGAATGAAATAAGGAGCCCAATAGGCCCACTTGGTAAAGTAATCTATATCAGATATAATGTACCTTACATCTATTTGTATTATGACAAGAGTAATAGGCCTGATAAAATTAATGGCCCATTTTTCAAATGGCACCTAGGAAATAATGGAGATGAGGAGCATATCATCTTGGTGGTTTGGTTTTTCATTTTTCTAGTAGACATCACATGTTTTGGCATATTATTTTGCATCAAGAAATAGAGTTGATAACCACAAGCTTGATTATAGCACTTTTCACACTATGGCATCCCCAACATAATTTCCTATATCAATCCCATCATTTGCCTCTTTTAGTACTGAGTCTCTTTCCTTCTCTAGGACACATTGGTGTTGATTTTATCATGGCTCAATTTATATAGTTCCCTACCAATAAGTTGAATATGGGTGGTGTGAAATTCAAGATGATTATTAACTTTAGTTTTCATAGTCTGAGGCATAGATCTAGAGGCCAAAAATGTGGTGATATTTTCCAATATTCTAGGATGAATTAGATCCTATAAAGTTATGCATTAGTAATATCATCTTTAATTAGTGTTACTGCATCATAAGAGTTGATGTGATACATATGGTCTAGGCCCAATTTTTATTTTACAGGCTTCACTATAATATAAAATTATAATTCTTGAAACAAAATGATTCATAGACAAATGTGCCCATAAAAAATGGGCTTGTTCACCTAGTACTTAAGCACTTCATGATCAATAAAGAATATAAAGGGGGTTTCCAACAAAAACTATTGAAACTTTTGTAGGGCATAAACCATATAAATTACCTCATGCTCAATCATGATGTAGTTTTGTTATACATTGGTTATCTTCCTACTTGAAAAATAAATAGGGTGATCCATTTTACCTTTGCCTGGTTTTGTGATAATGGCATCGATTACAATACCAAAGGCATTAATGTGGACATGGAAGGGAGTTGCCTAATTGAGAAATTATAGTATCAGTGCACTTGCTAGTTTTAGCTTTAGGGTCTCAAAAGCATCTTCTTGTGTTGTGCCCAAATATATATGGGCCATCCTTCTATAAGTTCCTCTAGTGGCACCATAATCCTAAAATAATTCCTTATGAATTTCATGTAATACTTGTAATACCCAAAAAAAGGTGTGTACATCTTTCTGCATTGATGGTGTCTGACGTTTAAGGATGATTTTAATCTTGGTTGGATCAATGAGAATACCATCCTTGAAAATAATGTAACTAAGAAATGTGCCAAACAACATTATGAAAATATGTTTATTGAGATTCAAATATATTTGCAACTATGGGCACCTTTCAAACATTTGGCATAAATTATCATAGTAACATTTTACCAACCCATGCATTATCCAATCATCTAAATATAATTGGAGGAACTTGTGATTGAATTATTTGAATGTAATGATCACCACTTGGGAGAAAACTGATGTATACCATATACCAAGAAAACATCTTGACCTTTGTTTCTTAATCCACTCCCTTAACCAGTGCTTACTAAATCAAGTCTTTTTACAATATTCTAAGATTCTATTCACCATTAAGAGAACTCAAATAGGTTTATCAATTTATATATGGTCTCATTACCCTCTCAACCTCTTTCCACAACACTTTCAACACTTATCAAGACTCATAAACACTTCTCAAGCATCAATTTCATCATCATTCATAATTTTACCCCTTAATACTCAATCCTACTAGCCCTTTCATAGTCATTAACGATAAGTATGTAAAATTACAATGTTTTAATGTAGACAATTTCAATTCTTGTTTATCATGACCAAATATACATGTGTGTCAAATTTAGAACTCTAACTCTTCTCTTAAGAACCTTTACCTTTTTTAGACTTAAAGAATTAGGTATCTTTTAGGCTTAATGTACACTCACTCTCCAAAATTCATACTTCCCAATCTCTACACCATCAAAAAACTTTTTATTCAATTAGGGCATGTGATTTTAGGTAGGATTATTAATTTTTGTCCATTTTGGATGGTTAAGACATTAGTTGTCAAGCAAACCTTAACTTAGGGTTTTTTTATACTTTGTCTCAGCCAAAACCTCATTATATAGCACAAATTTTGTAATATAGGATTTAAAATACCCAAACAAGTTTATTTAGATCTATCTTGATCATAGGAAATAACTCCAATAGTAAACAAGTGAAAAATTATCTACTATCTACTCCAAACAACTTTACACTTGACTATGTCCAAATTGTGACACACTTCAAATTTGTGTTCTTGTAACATGATCAAATATAAGTGAAATAGCTCATTAAGGGTTTAGTGACTTCATAAAACATTTTCAAGTATTCATAATCACCTTCTAAATCTTACAAATGAATTTAATATTCTTTTCTTGCTTGAAACAATACCTGACTGTGCACACAAGTAAGATACAAGAAAACCTAATCTTAGTCTATTAACCCTGTATAACACTTGAAGTATAAATTCTTCCACTTGTATTCCCATTAAATATAAAATAACATTAATCTCTATACATGTACCACATTTCAATTTTAATCTAACAATGACAAACACAATTTGAATTTCAAAAAGTAACTTCATTTCAAGGTTTATTCTTGACCTAGTTTGCTTACCAGATGATTTACACATTGTTATTTACAATGTATGATCTCAAATTAATTTAATAAATTATTATAATTTAAAAACTTCATCTCATTCTTCAATCAAACAAATATAGTCTACAAATAGATAGAATACATAAAGATAGGGTCTATACTTATATCTCCCAAAACAGGGGTCTATAGGCAAATTTTCTGAGCACCCATATGTTTATATGTTATTATTTATGAGAAAACCCTTAAAACTCATTCATAAATTCTTCAAAATCACATACAAAAATCATCAACATCCATTCAATCATACCTCATTCATGAACTAGTCTATAACAAGCAGAGAAAGAAACACTTTAAATAGGGTCTATGATCTCTTATTGGAATAGGAACCTTACTTTCTTACATTCTTAAAATTCCTTCTCATTAAAATAATAAATTAAATTTACAACACATTAGAAAACACATCCAATTTTCATTACTTTTATCAATCACATTACACATACATTTATCTATAACAGTAAATGACCTTCATCAAGGTCTGCATGTATTCACTTCCAAAAATAGGGGTGACAAAATCATTTTTTCCCTCCTATCTACACACCCATTCATCTATTAAAATTATATCATCTCTAAATAACACAAAACTAACTCAAGACTCCTAAAATGTTACATAACTAAATATTGGTCCTTACGTGGAGGTTACTTGATACATGAAATTATGTCTTGATTTTCACAATATGCCAACTCCAAGACTATGGCATTGGTATTATGACATATATGAACCCACTAAAATGTCCAAAACCTTTTTTAATCACTTGATACATCTTTCCACCTCCATACATGCATCAAATCCCTCATACAAGGCTCAACCACATTTAAATTTTCAAACAATGTTTTTGGTGGGAAATGCCAATATTAAAATTTTATATACTATTAAACACCCTAAAATCCATAAGTGGACTAATCATGACATATAAAAACTATAAAACACATACTAAACCAAATTAAGACCAAAATGTGTTCAACTTGGGGTCATCATGTGATGCCTCTGCATCATACTACCAAGCTAGAAAAGCTTTGCCATAAGTATTAAGTCATCCACTTACTATATGTTATTACTTGCATTCATTGATCCTCCTTATGGAAGTTTTTGCCTCCACTTGCTTCTCATATAGGTGTACATTCTCTTGGGACCCACATCTAGGCATCCTCTACCTCATCTTCATGCCTACACATGAAACAACACTATTAAACTAAACACATATATTACCTTTTCCTCCTTGCCATATAGGTGTACTCCAATTTTAATCTTATTTAACCTATTCACCTTCTCATTTTCATCTTATACAATCACTAATGCAAGTATACATTCTTTCTCCTTCATCCATGCTTATTGTGCTACCAAATATATTTCATGTACCACTTGTCCTTTATCCTTACATACCTCATACTCATATACATGCTTAGTTTGTTGTTGTACCTCATCATCCTCATGACTGATCTCTAACTCTTGTGAATCTATGGGTTTCATACTCTCTTTCATTATCTCTTCTTCTTGATGTCTTTCATAAGACTATTGTATATTTTTCATCTCTTAGACATCCTTCTCTTGTTCAGCATTCTCTTTCAAACATTCAACCATACCTTCTTTTGTTTCCTACTCTATACCTACAAATTTATCACAAATCATCATATTAGAAACAATGTTTGAATCCTTCATGGCTTCCTCATGGGTTTCCTCTTTCTTAGACAATTTATCCTCGATCTTCTTTACATGTTTGGTGTTCATTCCAAACTATCTACTTTCCATTTCAACTATAATTTCAAACTCCATCATATTGTCCTTTATTTTATGGACTTGGCTTCCATGCTTGCATTCTTATGTTATCTCACTCTTCACTTTCTTTTTTGGTACCTGGACCAATCCTAAACCTTCCATATCTTGATTTCAACACTAGTTCATCATCATGAGTCTTTCATCTTTTCTTCCATCTTCACCTTTCAAGGGTAATAGTATATATGTATCTCCATCTTGCTTAATGGAAAATGTATTTGCCTTCACATCATGCATGGCATGTCTATCAAATTTCCATGACCTCCCTAGCAACACATGAAACACATATATAGGCATAATATCATATAACACACTATCTCTATATCCACCTATTTGAACTCAACCCAACTCTATTCACTTACCAGTATATGGTTTCCTCTCTAAAACCATTCCATTGTATATGTATCTATATGTTGCATCCTCTTCAACCTCAAATTCTAGACCATCTCCAATGAAACAATATTGTTAGTACTACCACTTTTAATAATTAAGTTACATACCTTACCATGATCTTTACATCTATATCTGAATAGACTTCTCCTTTGGGTTGGTTCCTTGATTTGCTTATGTTGTAATAAAATCCTCCTCATTATTAATGACTCATTCATGTCATGCCTCCTATCCTCATTCATCTCTCTTTATTTTTTCATACTATTTCTCATACCTCTTTGACACTCTACTACCTTGTGTCCTCTTTGGCAATCCCAACATTACCCTTAGAATCTCTATTTTGGCCCTTGTCTCAATAGACCCACATCTCTCCTCATTCTATCATCTAACAATAACATTATCTCTCTTACATGGTGCTACCCCATGCCATATTGTCTTGCTTTTGCATGTTCATGTGGTCTCTCTTATACCACCTCTCTATTCTCTCTCTCATCCACTCTTGCTTGCAAAGGTTCACCTTGTTTCCTACCATCTCTTTCTACTCTTACTCTCTATTCTCTCTTTCTAAGAGTATCCTCTATAGCCTCTATTCTCATCACCAATTTAGAAATCATCTAAGTCATTATCTTGACCACATCATCCTCTTCCCTATTATCTCTCTCCTTAGAGCATTACCTTTGATCACCTATCTTGCATTTCACTTCAAACCACATACTATTAAATCCTTTCCATAATTAATAAAAAATTTCCCTAAGCTCTGATACTAAAATGATGTAGAGCATATACTAAGAAAACATCTTGACCTTTGTTTCTTAATCCACTCCCTTAACCAATGCTTACTAATTCAAGTCTTTATGAAAGATTCTAAGTTTATATTCACTATTATGAGAACTCAAATAGGTTTATAAATTTATATAGAGTCTCATTACCCTATCAACCTATTTCCACAACACTTTCAACACTTTTCAAGACTCATAAATACTTCTCAAGCATCAATTTCATATGTATTCACAATTTTACCCCTCAATACTCTATACTATTAGCCCTTTCAAAATCATTAATGACAAGTAAAAAAAATTATAATGTTTTAATGTAGAATAAAATTCAATTCTTGTTTATCATGACTAAATATACTTGTGTGTCAAATTTGGATCTCCAACTCTTCTCTTAAGAACCTTTTCCTTCTTTAAACCTAAAGAACTAGGTCTCTTTTAGGCCTAATATACACTCACTCTCAAAAATTTATAATTCCAAATCTATAAACCATTATAAAACTTGTTACTCAATTAGGTAATGTCATTTTAAGTAGTATTACAAAAAAAATTCCATTTTGGAAGGTTAAAACATTAGATATCAATCAAACCCTAACTTAAGGTTATTTGCTCTATCTCAACTGAGACCTCACTATATTACACAACTTTTGTAATACAATATTTCAAAGAACCAAATAAGTTTTTTTATATCTATCTTGATTATAGGAAACAACTATAATATTCAACAAGTGAAAAATTATCTATTGTTTGCTCCAAACAACTTACTTTGCACTTGACCATTTCCAAACTATGACACACTTCAAATTTGTGTTCTTGTAACATGATCAAATACAAGTGAAATGGCTCATTAAGGGTTTATTAACTTCCTAAAACATGTTAAAATATTCATCATAACATTATAACTCTTACAAACCAATTTTATATTCCTTTCTTGCTTGAAACAACACCCTGACTGTGCACACAAGTAAGATACAAGAAAACCCAATCTTGGTCTATTAACCATGTATAACACTTGAATTCTAAATTATTCCACTTGTATTCCCATTCACTATAAAATAAAAATAATCTCTAGACATGCACCACATTTAAATTCCAATTTTTATTAATCTAACAACCACAACACAATTTGAATTTCAAAAAGCAACTTCACTTCAGGGTCTATTCTTGACCCAATATGTTTACCAGATGATCTACACATTGTTATTTATAATGTATGATCTCAAATTACTTCATAAATGCATTAAATAATTTATTATAATTTAAAAAATTCATCTAATTCTCCAATTAAACAAATATAGTCTACAAATAAATAGACTACATAAAGATAGGGTCTATACCTATATCTCCAAAAACAAGGGTCTATAGGCAACTTGTTTGAGCACCCAAATGTTTGTATTTTATTATTTGAGCATAGAGTTAATAATAATAAATAAATTATTGAAAATCACATTTAAAAATTATCAACATCCATTCAATCATACCTCATTCATGAATTAGTCTATAACAAGCAGAAAAAGAAACACCCTAAATAAGGTTTGTGATCTCTTACTATGACAAGAACCTTACTTTCTTACATTTTAGAAATCCCTTATCCTTAAAATAATACATTAATTGTCCAACACATTAGAAAACACATCCAATATTCATTACTTTTATCAATCACATTACACATACATTTTCTGTAATAGGAAATGACTTTCATCAAGGTCTACATGTAGTCACTTCCAAAAATAGGGGTTACAACATCATTCTTTTCCCCTCCTATCTGCACACCCATTCATTTAATTACATTCCTCCATTCATTTTTTCTAATGGAATTATGTCTAACTAACACAAAACTAACTAAAGGCTCATAAAAAGTTAAATAGTTACATCTAGGTCCCTATGTGCAAGTTACTTGATACATGAAATTATGTCTTGATTTTCACAATATGCCAACTCTAAGACTATGACATTGGTCTTATGACATGTATGAACCGACTAAAATTTCCAAAACCTTTTTGACTCACTTGACACATATTTCCACATCCATACATGCATAAAATCCTTTATACAAGGCTTAACCACATTTAAATTTTTAAACAATATTTTTGGTGGGAAATGCCAATATTTAAATTTTATGCACTATTAAAAACCCTAGACTCCACAAGTGGACTAATCATGACATCTAAAAACTATTAAAAATATACTAAACCAACTTTAGACCAAAAATGGTTCAACTTGGGGTCATCATGGGATGCCCCTACATCAAAAACTGATGGGGCATTCTTTAGCCCAAAGGGCATCATGTTATATAAGAAACATCCCCATTCGATCATAAAGGTGGTTTTAGGATTATCTTCCTCCTTGATTTGGACTTTATTGTATCCTAAAAATACATCAATAAATGTGTATATCTTGCAACCTATGATTCCATCCAATACTTCGTCGATGAATGGAGTTGGGAAGGGGTCAGTCACGCAAGGACCATTCAATAGTCTATAGTTAACATAAATTCTAATACGCCAATCATTTGTAATTTTTATAACCATGGGGATAACCAATTTATATTCCTACACTAGGTAAATAACTCCTATGTTTATCATTCCATCAATCTCAATCTTAACTTTGGTATGAAGGTTTGGGTTCATCTTATAAGGTTGCTTCTTGATGGGTCTCGCATCATTGACTAGTTTGATGTTCATGCTCTTAAAGGATAGGTGGAAACCTTTAATATATTTATAGTTTTGTGGGAATGGGTCTTAGAATTATTTGAGTAGATAAATAAAATGTGTTAATTCTATGTCAGACCAATAGGCACCTAGAGTGGAAATTTTGGGTTCCCCTTCTAAACTAATATCTATGATTGTAGTTTTTAATGATGCCTAGTAGGGTTCATGCTTCTCCTAGTGTGAATCCTCAACTTATCTACTACCCTTGGTGGTTTATACATTAATATGGGTAGGGTCTTATTATTTTTGGGTGTTATCCTCATATTTCTATACTAACTTCTTTTTCCTTGTCAAAGTCTTATAATTGTACACTTTCCATTTGTCATCATCCTTGTCACTAAAGTCATTGTTCAAAATTTATTCTTCAAATAAGGTTTGGAGTGCTAACCCTTTTTCACTGAGCATGTCTTTTAGGTGATATTCTAATATATGTGTCTTCAAATATTGACCTTCTAACTACCTATAATGGCTCAATAAATTCAAGAATTTTTGAAGAAAAGGAGAAGGTATGAACAAACCACTCCTTAAGGCCATTCTAGTCTACTATTTCAAAGTGCATCTCATTAACAATATACCACACCCATGCCCATGTCTTTAAGGTTCTATAGAAGGCATGCACCCATAGATTTTTTGGGGAATTTTCATCACAAATAATTTGCTTATCTTTACAAAGATGTACATGTGTTATGGGGTCAGATTCATTATATTAGGTTGAAATGTCTAGGTCCTCATTGATTTTTATGAATCTGGTGCAAATAGTTGCCTTTACATCCTACCAAGTTGGAAATCTAGGCTTATGCACTACCCACTAATGAGTGGCATTGCTTTTATTATGTACACTAGTGTACCCATTTTATCCACCTCTTTTGGGATGCATGACTCAATATCATAGACATAATCTTATATAGGATTACTTCCTTCATATCTTAGGAGCATAATAAGTTGTCCTTGGGTGAAACACTCTTCTTCCTTTTTCCTTTTTTCTTAGCATAAGGGACCCATATTTTAGGAGTGTGATTAATCTATATTCAACCTATCTTTACTAGTTCTGGTGTTATTTCTCACACCAAGTAGTACCATTGACTAGTGGTCTTATATGTTTCTTCAACCCCTTGTTTACAAGCATCATCTGTGGTATCGAAGGCTAACTATCTATCTTCCTATGAGTTGATTCCCACCTTGAATTACTACCATTCGCTAAGTTGTTACACTCACATTCAAGTTTTAATATGGTGAACTAGCACTCAATGGTATAGAGGTAGTTATGCTCGCCTCCTTATATGGAATAATATGTTCAATAACAAAGCTACAATCTAAGTATGAAAAATGTCTAAGAACTAAGGTTTTAGTAGGGTCAATAATCATTTCTATATTATCTTTAAGTGGGGGATCTAGCACATGAACATATATCATAGGTTTAAAGGGGGTAGGTACATCAAGAATATATATAGTCACCAAATTTTGTAGGAACTTAGTTGATTCCACACCTATCAAATATAAATCTCAATCCATCACTTCCTCATATCTCTCATCTCTGCATTATTATCTTTCAAGAGATCTTTCCCCATGCCCTTCCCATTTTCTATGGGTCCTCTAGACATGTCTAAGTTCCATATCCTCCATCAATTGGTATTATCTCTTATTATAGGATTGTCTTCTAATCTCTTAGGTGTCAATTTATTCATCCTCTTTTATTATTCCTTACCTACACATCACCTTCTCCCCCTTTATGTAGCTCATACATGAAAGTATTTTATCCTTCCATTACCAAAGTTTCAAAACTATAATTAACCATTAGCTTCTTGATATTTTTACTGAACTCCATGAATGTGCCCCTAGGGTCATGTAAAAACTTATACTCCACTTCCTCAAGGTATGAATAAGTTGATACTAAAAACTCAGTACATAGATATTTAGATCACCTTGTCACCATTTATCTATCACTCTAGTTTGAGTAATATCTAGGGTCCTAAGCCTCTCTAGGATCTCATTTTTTCACTCATAACACCATCCATAGGTTCTTATTTTATAGGTTGAATATGAAACCAACCACTTGTATATGTTCTCAAGTAACTCATAGAAAAAGAGCTCATATAAATCATCATATAGGTTGTCTTGAATCCATTTTCTTAGATTTTGTCTTTTGTAGGTTGGATGCTTTTGCATAAAACTATTTTATACCTTTTTTAGTTAGTGCTTATTTTTTGAGATAAATTTGGTAATAATTCTATCTCACTATTATAACAATGAAATTTAACATGGGTCCTGACAATAGAACCAAAATGTTGTCAAAGTCTAGGGGTGGTTTACTAAAACCAAGTGAAAGTATGGTTTACTTTATTTGTACTCAACATTTAAACACTCATCTACACTAGAATCAATACACATAAGGCACAAGCCTTATGCACTCACCCAAATAATAATTGAGAATGAACTGAGGCCCACATTATGATAGTTGTGTCATGGCATGAGGCTTTACTAAAGGGACTTAAGCAATGTTCCCAAAATTTAACTTGGGAAGATACATAGGCACAGACCTTTCTCGAGTGAAGCCTTGAGTCATATAGGAACTTATTAGGGCATAAGACTC
Source organism: Torreya grandis (assembly GCA_037957365.1). NCBI lineage: Eukaryota > Viridiplantae > Streptophyta > Pinopsida > Cupressales > Taxaceae > Torreya > Torreya grandis. Next base: position 1,007,975 of record JARHVA010005448.1, on the reverse strand, counting down.
CTTTGGTTCAATTTAATCCTCATATTACACAAATACAAATTAAACAGGGATTGGGTTCACTAGTGCATATCTATGCCCATCCTCCACGGAAAATGATAATGATATCACAGAAATTATATAGAATTCATTAAAGTATCAAAACTAGTAAAATGTATGAAGACAAATTCATATAACTAATAATATTTATGGCATCACAAACATTCACATCACATTATCAATACTAGAAGACATGCAAACCAAACACACTTAGCACATTTTAATGCAACACCATTTGTCATTGTTAAAAGTCCATAGCAAGAGTTTATATTTAGATCATAAGACTAACAACCCAAAGACTCATAGATGATCTTGGGCACACATAATTTGGGCCAAAGTGGCCTCCATTATATTTATAAGGTTTAATGGCTACTAGATTAATTTTTAGATAGCATGGATTCAAAGTCTTTCTAATAAATATTATCTATAGTTTTATCCTCCCTTTTCATCTTCTAGTTTGAGCTCCTTATATAATCCTTTAGTTACATATTTTTTATGGTAGAAGTTTCATGTTGAATGCTCAACTTAAATTCTATCATTGTAATCACCAACTCTATGACTCTATGATTCTCATGTTGTACTTGCCACATTTCTACAAATATTTATTAATTCCCTTAATATCCAAGATATGGTTCGCCATCTGCTAGCTAGCATAATATTTTCACTACATCCTCTAACTAGCTACCAAATCAATAGGCTAATCACTTTCCAAAAATATCTTCTCACACCAAGGTGGATATCATGTTAGTGAAAATACTCTACTAAAAAGTTATGGGCCCAATACAGGGCATCCTTATACATTTAAAGTTCTTGTGCCATTGGTGTTTTTTATACAACACTTATCCAAGTGTACATATTTTGAAACCTTGTATTAATATCACATATTGGCTCATTAAACTCCTTCATGTTAGCAAAATGCAGATATACCACACTCAGACTGGTAACCTATCTGAATTAGGAAATAAAATTCTTTGACATGATTTCCATGAAGTAATTGAATTCTCTCATAAATTGAGGAACCAATTATAAGTAACATCTTGTAATGTGAATAGGAAAAACATGCATGCAACATCCTCATACATAACATTCATCAATCTTAAATAATTTTTTAAATACTTGATAGTTCCTCTATTGTTCTTCCTCTTAAAGGGGAGAAATAAGGTAAGTAACTCTCTAGATCCCTTGGTAAATCATGCACATATACTGTAGCTTCAATATTAGATCTGACTAACCAAAGCTAATCTATATGATGATTAATGGGATAGATTTTTCTTACTAGGGAAGGTATCCTGACTCGAGATATTATGGGAATAACTAGTGTAGATACATGCCTTTAAAGGATTGCCAAAGGTGAAACCAATAGACTAGATTGGGATCTAGACTTGGTTACTTTCATAGGTGTCTCCATTACAACTCAGGCATAAGGGGAAACATTTTTTATAGAAAAGCACACAGTGGTTATGGCCTTCCTTCTAGCACCAATTTTTTAAATATGTTGATTTAGTTTTAATTCACAACATAAATTTAAATAAGGTAGCCTCTAAATAATTTATATCTCAATGAAGATAAAATACACTCCAGGGCATGAGTTTTAGGTATGGGCTAAATAACTAGGTTGTGGAATATCAGACTGAGTATGTAGTTTGTTAATCAAGTGTGAATCGATGAGTGAAACCTAGAATAAATTTAAAACCTAGTTGAGTTGGATGGATTAAAACTATGCTAAAGTGGGTGGATCTAAAAAACCCCAAAAAGAGGGAAAGGGTAGATCAAGAAAGAAGTTAGGAAATAAATTTCTATGATCTTAAGAAGGATTACTTAAAGGTTGGTCTTTTTGTGGACAAGTGTCTAAAACTAATGTTTACATCTAGCAACCATTGCACACACACATGCAAACATAATTAAATAGTTAAAGGAATAGGTTATATAGGAAACTCAGAGATCTCAACTAAAGGTTGATCTTGTTTAGAATTTTTTTTCACACACTTATTTGAAATATTATAGCTCAAATAAAAGATTTATCTAATGTAGGTATTGATTACACCCAAAAACTATATCATGAAAGACACTTCTACACACTCAAAGAAATGAAACAATCAACCTAATTTCATAAAATTGATGATATATAGTAATCTTCTAATAGCTATTATACATTTTATATCAGCATAAACCAATAATAATAAAATAAATTATTCATAGATTTTTCACACTTTGAGTTACTAAATTAGGCAACCAAGAAAAAAAGCATAGTTAATTACATAAAATTGAAAGAAAATACATCAACATAGCTGCATAACAATAAAAATATTTCTTCATGTATTAATAAATTTTCCAAATAGTCTCCTCCCTTATTTTAAAATTAAGGATTAAAATATAAATAGATTTAGGGAGGGGTCACCTCATCCTCTAAATCCATGCAAAAATCTAAAATTACATGTTAATGATAATTAAAACGAGAGTTCTAATTGATTCAAATTTTGCATACATGTTTAAACTAGTCAAAATTAAGTCTTTGAAACAAGACTCATTTTAAAAAACCATGCAATGTGTGTATATTTTTAAAACTATTCAATCATTTATTACACATCTTAGTTACATTATAAATTTACATACAAAATACATATAAAAATAACCAAAGAAAACTACATTTTACCAGATGTTGGGGCCTATATGGTTAAACTAATTGGCATTGAAGGGACTATAGTGGAAGGTGTGGTTGATTAGGATGACCTAACCATAGATTATTTCTTTGCTTAAAGTTCCTACTAGTGTTTGTACCCAACATTGTGTTGTAATATTATTATGTCCATATTCAAAAGAGAGGGCCTATGTACCCTAGTGACCTACACTATTAAGTGTGCATGCTCTATCTTAGTGGATCTAAATTATTCAATAAATACCTCCACCTCAATGACCTTATTCATATCAAATCATATTTCTTGTTCAATTTATTCTAGTGTGCATCCCTAGATACTTTACTTAAAATTGGTTGATGCCTATTGAACTAGTTGGTCAAAATTGGCCCTACTTATCAATTTTCCCAAAGGATCAAGTATTGGAATAAAAATTAATAAGATGGGTGGATTAAATCAATCTTCAAAATATTTCATTTAAGTTCACTTGAAGAAATCATGAATCATTCAAGCAAACATATAGATCTAGCAAGCATAAACACTTATCCACATAAGCATGAAACATAGGACCACATCATATATGTAGGAAAACCTCAAGGGGAAGAAAACCCATAGACATATAAAAATATACTATAGTACCATAAGACAAAAACTAATTTTATTAAATCACCAACTTCACATGGAGCACCAATCCCAACTGGCCAAGCACCTATTTGACTAGGCTTTAGCAAGCACCCACTTGCAAGGAGGCACCAACCCTATAAATGAATCAACACAAAATAATCCAAATTATTACATTTATAACCTTAAAAAAACCTTGTTTCTTAACCAACTAATGATGACCACATATTCATTTCTTCACATTGTTGTCCCTCTCAAACTACCTTCTAGGCCTCTTTGCTCAATTAGGTCTCTTTAAGATTGATTAGGTCATATGACCTTGATAATAATATGTATAAACTCTTTAATATCTTAATTATATATCCTATACATTCCTCTAATTGTCTATACAACATCTTTCATCTCACAATGTGCTATATCATTTGCATATACTCATACACTAATAGGCCTAAAACTGGTTTGTATATATAAACCATTCCTTGATCATATGATACTTAGTTGGATACTCACCCTTAACCTCTTAGTTTGGAAATTGAATAGGTATTAATAAATCTCATATAAAATAATAAAATTATATTTGAGTCTATTTATGTCTGACATAACTTAATTAGACCTCATTTCACTTTTAGACTTTAAGGAGACCTAATTCAATTAGGCCTTCATTAATACATGCTACCCTTTTATCTTATTGGAATGATTTAAAACTCAAAAAATATAATTAAAACTTCATATACCACTCAAATATACCCCCACTAAAATTATATTATATCCATGACACTTTCTATCTCCAAGCACCACTTGAAGCACACCATTAGTATTATTCACAATTAGGCCTTTACATACCCAGAAAGTCTATCTTGAACTATTAAATATTAAACACAAATTAGATTTAAAAACATGGAAATAAATAGAATATAAATAAAATACATTGCCTTAGTGTAATCACCTTGTGTTTTAGACTTCACAACTTATGGAAAAATGAGTCAAATACTTCTCTACAAATAGCCCACTCAAAACTGCTAGAACACTTCAAAAGCCATTCATGAACAACTTAATCTTAAAAACTTTAAATAAAACTTCCCATGACCAATGACACTTTCAAAATATCCTTTTACATCTCTATACCATCTCAAATACAAAAATCATAATTTTAAATGTCAAATATTGGTCTTGCAGACCATTCTTTTGACCTCACTACACATAGTCAAATCAGAACCAAACAAGACATTTTGACTTCAAATTTTCAACCTATAACACTAACTTCCAAGATTTAAAAAATCATGATAAATAATTTAAATTCATAAAAAAACACCATATGAATTAGATGCATCAACTCAAGGCATAGATCCTCAAATGCATCACTGTAACTTGCTTACCCATAACTATCAGTTTACCTTAAAGCATAGTCATGATGGCATTAACCTTCAACACCTGAATGACCACTTTAAAATACTTGTGAAATTATATTATCCTATTATATCACTAGACCATTCTAATTATAAATATCATATGGTCAAATGACAAATTTTGGTATTGTAGACCAATCTTATGACCTCATTATACACAAACCTCATTGAGTCAGACAAGCCATTTTGGCTTCATCATGATCACCATTGTACCTAAATTTCAAGATTTATAAAAATAATTAATAGGATATAACAATATCAATAAACATATCCATACACTTGGTTTCCCCACTCTATTATGATAACCCATTCCTAATCATCTTCTCACTGTTGCTTGGGTTTCTCACTATTTGCACCATTAGGCCTGTTAGTGACTAGCTAACTTGGATGACAAGTTTAGCACACTTGAAAACTAGAACAAATATAGAAACCACCAATGACATAAACTATGAGACTCAAGATTCAACCTTCATCAATTTTCAAACTTTGTTAAATACAACTTTTTATAGCTACAACTTCTTTAAAAATAAGCTTGTATCTTCGAACTTTATCTCTCATCTCTCTAACCACCACCACTTAGAGGTACCTGGGAGGGTTAAATACAATATCCAAACACTTACCTAATCATTAAAAACCATCCTAATGACTTTTGAATCATATATTCAAAATCAAGTCACTATTAGGGTTCTTAGAGGGTTTAAACACACTTTCACTATTAATAATCATTCATAAAACATAGCCCCTCAATCCAAAAAAAATCTTAGAATTTTGAGATAGGACCCTTCCCAATCTACCATGAATATCTTAGGTTCCCATGAAAAGTTTTGATGAGCTAATGAGCACAATAAAAATGTTCTCAAGTAGAGTACCCTTCATTTTTTGACCTTGAGAGACCTTAGAACACATTTGCATGCCTTATCCTTCAAAATTTGACCTCAAACTTCATGCACATGATTAAAAAACTTTAATCACATTTTTAAATGATATTCCACTCACATGTTCCTTGAAAATTGATCTTGATACCCTGTTAGGTCTCTCTCTCTCTCTCTCTCTCTCTCTCTCTCTCTCTCTCTCTCTCTCTCTCTCTCTCTCTCTCTCTCTCTCTCTCTCTCTCTCTCTCTCTCTCTCTCTCTCTCTCTCTCTCTCTCTCTCTCTCTCTCTCTCTCTCACTTAGACCTTGATCTGCAAACTACATTAGGATTTAAAAATGACCTTCATGCCTCTTTCTATGAACTCTACACCATTATCACATACTCAAGAAACCTCATACATTATTAAACACTATAATACATCCTTAATATTCCTTGAGAATATATCATGAGGCCTCATAAAGCCAGGTAGGGTCTAGGAGTGGTCTAGGTGTAGACTTGGTCTTAAGGTCTTACCCTTGTAGGCCTACCTTGAGACCCTCATGAGTGATCCAATTCATTATATACATTCTCAATAAACCTCATACAATCTCTCATGCTTGTGTTAACTCATATTACCAAGTCACCATACTCATACCTTCTCACAAGGACCTTTTATGCCTTGACTAGTGCCATGACTAGGTTTTTTAAGTACTTTATACTCAAGGATTGGTACTCAAACATGCTTACCTAAATGATATCAAATAAGAAAACTATTGAAAAATAACTATCACATAACTACAATAATATCTTTCTAATCAAAATTATCTCATGACCTCATGCAGACCTAGATCTTCATCACCATGCTTCAGTGCTCACTTGATCATCATACCTCTTTGTGACACCACTGACAACTTCAAGCTGACCTAAACCTTGACATCAACCAAAAAAACATACATTAGGTTGACTTTAAATTATCTCTTTCCTTCAAATTCTCTTTTGTCACATGGATTCCTTATCACGTCAAGCACATAGGTTCATACCTCAAAGACCACTCACCATGCATCTTCACCAGATGCACCTTGACATCAAATTTGAAATCAATCAAAACACTTCTCAACAAAATCCCCCTTTTTCATTGATGGTAAAACATTCTTCAATATGATCACTCTCATCTCCCCTAATCTGATCAATCTCCCTTCTTGAACTTTCTCTGCCTTTGACATTAATGACAATGCATCATACATTGTGTAAATTTTAGAACCACTCATTTTACATATTTTGAAAATATTCTTAGAAACTAAAAAAATAACTTATAGCTACCAATCTCACCCTTTGTCTTCACAACTCTTCTATGTGTGTCAACAACTACACTTGGAGCTCATGAACAACTTGAATAGCTCCCCATCAAGCCAAGCATCCACCATGCTTTTACTAATTGAATAGTGTCTCCATGAATCCTAATGGAGTCACCCCTTTCCATAGAGCACTAAAATAACACAAACTCAAGATATTCTTAGATATCCATAATCTCATAAGACTAAATATCATTTATGATCCTTTTAGGCTTGATTAAAACCTTAGGCTTGACCTCTTTATCAACTATTTGATCAATAATATGAGTTGATAATAGACATTCCTGACTTGAATTCAAATCTAAAGTATGCTCTACTATAGCAAATAGTCTACTAAGATTTACCTTTACTATCTTTGGTCTCCACACATTCATTTTCCTTCTCTCTTGCACTCTAGAGGCCTCGAACTTCTTGTTTTGATTTGATGACCTTCTAACTCTATTAGGATATAATATTGCAATGTGACCCATATTATGACAACTATAGAAGACAACCTCATTCATACCTCTTTACTGATGATTCCTCTCATAATCCCATGCATATTCATTTTTTAAGCATCTTCTACACTCTCTTGCTCTATGACCAAATTGATTGCATGAAAAATAGTAACCATTGAATTAATTAGCATACCTCATAGCATTAGGTTATTTGATTTATATTTTCATGTTGACCTTCTTGTCTTCATTAGCCTTCTCCTTGACTTGAGCTACCTCCTTTTGGTCTTATTTGAAACCAAGTCATGTCTTATCACTTGCAGATTTATGACTACTCAAGATGTTATCTAAATCATCAATACCCTTTTCAAACTTCATAAATGTCTTAAACTTACTATATGCTTGATCCAACTCAGCTTTAAAGGATTCCACTTTAGTTCTAAACCTGGTGCATTTTTCCTCTTTAGCTTTTAAGCTAACAGTGACTATCTTGATATATGCTTCAATCTAATTGATGATCTCATCATACTTCTTAGATGTGTTACTCAGTCTCTCCTTAAACAAACCAATATGTTCTTTATAGTGCTTAACTAATGATCTTAGTTTGTGATTCTTCCTTCTTTGGAACTTTAACTCCTCTAGAGAACTCACCAATTCTACCTCAAAGTTCACTTCAGCTTATTCTTCATCTGATTATTTATCATCCATAAGGCCTTTACCATTTGAGAAACCAGACATGAATAAGGTTTCATTATTTTTATGTTCATTTTCATTATCGTCATCATCACTATCAAATATACTTGTGTCACTTACATCAAATAAGTTATTACTTATTTGGTGTAGAAACTTCTCTTGTTCTTGAATGACCCTTTCCTACCTTCATACTTCCTAAAATATTTCTTGTTTTTGTTAAGCTTATAGACCTTATTTTCATCTCCATGATGTTCATCATGTTCTTCATCATGCTCAATCTTATCATTTTTATGACACTTAGATGCAAAGTGACCAATCTTACCATAGTTGAAACATTTGAAAGGCAACTTACCCTTATACTTACAAGTTCCATACTCTAATTTCCTATCAAATATGGCTATCAATTCATCATCCTCAACATCTAAACCTACCTCATCCTTAACATTCTTGGATTTTGAATTCTTCTTAGCTTTGAAAGTTACTTCCTTATTGAGAGGTCTTCTTTCATTTGTTCTCATTTCATAGGCAGTCAAGATGCTATGAAGCCTGTCCATCTCTAGTTTGTCCAAATATTGAATCTCCTCTACTACAAACACCTTAGAATCAAAATTATGAGTTAATGATCTTAATAACTTTTGAGAAAATATATACTCTTTCACTTATTCTCCTAATCCTCTAATGACATTGATAACTTCATTAACCTTCAACAAGTAATATGCAATAGTTTCATCTTTAGAATTTAAAACTATATTAGGTGGTCCTACAACTTGGCCATCTTTACCATTGTGTCTTCTTCATAGTTAGTCTTCAATTTTCCTATATCACCTTGGTTGACTCATAGTGCATCACCTTTACAAACTCTGCCTCTGATAGGCCACATAGAATGGCATTTATTGCCCTAGAATTTATCTCATTTTCCTTATTATTTATTGCATTAGTTAGTGGTGTAGGAGGTGGAGTGTATCCATCCACAACTTACTATCATATGTCATGGCCCATTGAAATTAGATATGTCCTCATTCTGATGCTCCAAAAAGCATAATTATTCCCATTGAATAATAGAGCCTTACTAGTAGAGAAACCACCTTAAGTTTACTAACTATCCATCCTCACACAATGACTAAACCACTCTAATACCAAATTTTTGAATCATAATGATTGAGAAGGGGGTGAATTATTATTCAAAACATTTCCTTTAACTTAACTTTAAGTAATCCTAAATCAATCAAGTAAACATATAAATCTAGAAAGCATAAACACTTATCCACATAAACATGAAACATAAGAACACATAATATATGTGGGAAACCCTCAAGGGGAAGAAAACCCATAGATATATGAAAATTGACTATAGTCCTATAAGACAAAAAATAAGTTTAGTGAAGCACCAACTTCACATGGAGCACCAACCCCAACTAGTCAAGCACTTACTTGACTAGGCTTTAGCAAGTACCCACTTATAAGAAGGCACCAACACCCTAGATGACTCAGCACAAACTCAGTCACATAATTTCTTTGATAACCTTCATAACACCTTGTTTCTTAACCAACTAAATATGACCACCTCTTTATCTCTTCACAATCTTATCCCTCTCAAACTACTTTCTAGGCCTCTTCGCTTAATTAGGTCTCTTCAAGACTTATTATATGACCTTGATTTTCATATGTAGACATTCTTTCCAATATTCATTATAGATCATATATAGTTCTCTAATGGTTTATAATGATTCCTTCTACTCACAATGAGCTATCTCATTCGCATATACTCATACATATAAAAATAGGCCTAAAATTGCCTTGTATATATATACCATTCCTTGATTAAATGCTATTTAGTCAGCTACTTACCCTTAGCCTCTTAGGTCAGCCATCGAATAAGTATTATGACATATCATAGACATGAATAAAATAATATTTGAGTCCTTTTAGGTTTGTCATATCTCAATTAGACCTCATTTTACTTTTAGACTTTAAAGAGACCTAATTTAATTAGGTCTTCATTAATACATGTTACCCTTTGATATTTTTGGAACACTTTAAAACTACACAAAAATAAGCAACACTTAATATACTACCTAAATATACCACCACTAAGATCATCTTAAATCCATGACACTTTCTATCTCCACCTATAAACACTACAAAACTACACATGATAGTTCTAGATGTTGAAACACCTTAGGACCCTTATTGACCTTATTAGACCCTGAGTCTAGTTAACCACCTAGTTAGCTAAACTCATCAACCTACTAAATTAACCTTTAACCAAACCTTTTTAACCTAATTTTGACCTTTTTTACCTTTAGACACTCAATCATTTATGATTAGCTTAACCATCGATAGTTATCCTAACCATCGACAGTCAGGTCCTCACCTTTTTAACACACCACCAACTGTGTGTGAGCTAACAAGGCAAAGTTTAATATGTTTGCCTTATGTGATGTTAATGAACTTCTAAGCATCATGATCAGTAGCCTCACCCTCTAGGGAGCATTCTATCTTCCATCTCTCTTTGCCTATAAAAGGATGGGAATAGGAGGTGAAATATATAGATGTTCAAGTTATCAAATCTTCTTACACAGGTATTCAATCTCTCCAACATCTAATATTTCTTAATTAATTCAAAAACATCAAAAGAGACTCAAACCTCTACCAAATTTGCTTTTGAGACCAAAGTATTATTACTCTGGTGAAATTTCTCAAGCCTTCAACCATTAGCCAACTAGTAATCTATAGGTATAATCTACGTGTTCTTTGTTTTATTAGATTTCTAACCCCCCTAACCTGATTAGACCTATCTACACTTTTTTCCCAACTTCTATATCTTTAACAAAACCATTATTAGACCATTCACCCATTCTATAACTCTTTTTTTATTACCTTCAAAAATCCATAGGCAACTACTGATGGTTAGCATAACTATCGACAGTCACCCTCAACCATCGATGGTTACCCAACTGTCGATGGTCAGCTTAACCATTGATGGTTCACCCAACCACAGATGGTCAGTGTGGTAGAAAATAATATCAAGTTATTTTCAACCCCTTACCCCCAACCAAACCTAACTTTCTATGTTCCTACATGTTCATAGACCCTTTTCTAATTTTTTGAACCTGACTTCACCCTCTTTAGCATTAGTATTGATCCACTTTTGCTATATTTAGGCATTTTATTTAACAACCATTCTACTTTCATCTTGTATTGAATTTCATTTACTTTATGCAAGTACTTTGCTTTTATCATTTTCAACTTAATTGCTATCAAAAGTGGGTTGACAGCCTCCTAGCAAGCTTAGGCTCTTTGGATCTAGCTCAAGTTAGGTAGTCCACCCAACTATCTTGCTAACAACCCCTTTGTTATTACTTTCTTATCTATAAGTTATTCCTTCCAAGCTAAAGAGGATTTTTTGGCATTCATCTAGATTACATATGAATCACCAACTACGTATTTTTACCACACCCTTATTACTAGTTTCTTATCTTCTTCCAAAATTAAGAAATGACCAAAAATTAAGAGAAACATTTTGGCATGCCCGGTCCCTAGCATCATCTAGGTGCCCCTTTTCTTCCCTTATTCTTTGCTCATCAAACAAAATCTAAAATTTATTTTGGGCTTAAAATAAATACCTTGCATACATTATTGTATTGCTTGTTTTTAGTTCATCTAGTTAACTTAAAGGCAAAAATAATCAATCATAGTTTTCACTCTTGTTATCATATACTTTTACCAAACCACATAATCAATCAAAACATCAAAATAAACTTGAGACAAGCCCTGACTAGGATTTCATCAACTAGTGATAAGCCTTCCCCTTTCCCAGCAATCCTACTTAGAGGTCATTATTAAGGGGAGAACCAATTCAACCCTCTGTTTGAGTATAAACTCTAAAATTTAGTATATCTTAGCTAAACACCCAACACCCTTATCATTTCAGTGTGTGAAGTGAGGGGGTAGGCCCTAATATCAAGCCACGTACTGAAGTTCAATATAGATTTCTTCTTTTTGAGCACCTAAACACAACCTGAAACCAACCTTAGCTTTCTTCTTTAGTACCTAATCTAAAATCTAAATTTCTTCTTCACACTTTCTAAGGCATAATCCAAAAGTGATCTAAAAATAATCCTAAGTTTTAAGTGCACTTCTAGTGTATGTTTGGATTACCTTTAGATTCTTTCTTTTAGCTTTCTTTTTGTTTGAGGTGTGATTTTTTGTCATTTCTTTTATATTCCTCTCATGGCCTTTACTAGATAGCAATTGAGGAATCAAACCAGTAAAGAAACACCATCTTCTTCTTCCTCTCCTTCCATGGAGTATGCTTAAGATGTTGAGTTCTCCTCATCTTTCTCCCCCTCCTACTATGCCTCAAATAGTTTTTTAGGGTGATGCAAATTTCACTACCTTCCTCAATAACAACCACATGGCCCTCCAACATTACCTTAACACCTTAGCTTACTGCACCCCTATTGCTTTAGTTCCTCTTATGGTTTGATTTACCTCTACCCAACCTTTGATTACCCAAGCATCTTCTTCTAGTAATATCCCATCCACTACCACCACCGAAACCCAATCCAACATTCCAACCAATAACCAAACATCCCCTACACCAACCAACACCTCCAATGTAGGGGAAACCTTACCTCTTGTTACCTATACCCCACCCACCATGGGGGTATCTTCTACCCCTATTTCTACTATTCCTCCTATCACCACCAACCAACCAATTTCTACCCCTCTTCAAAATTTGGTACTTTCCATACCCTCTACCCTTCCACCTATTATCATAGGAGTTACTAATCAACCCTAACCATATAACAACCCATCCATACCTTCAAATAAACCCATATTTATCCCTCAATAAATACCCATGACATCTTACCAATATGTTCTTAATCCACAAAGATACATAGCACCTTCTACACAAACTTTTATTCCCATCAACCCTTATGTGGTACCATCCTAACCTACAATGACCACATACCAATATGTGGTATCTTATCAACCTTCAACCTCTTATCCATACATTATAGCCACCTAACCTCAACCAAACTTACCATCTAATTAAGGACCTCCCCAACCTTAAATAGATTTGGTTAAAATGTTGATGGATAAAATGTCCAATATTGAATCATCTATTTCTAGAGCTCATAACCTTTTATCTTATGATCAAATCTACAACAAACTTATCTATCCATCCATTCCAATCCGACCTTATCCTCCTCAATGGGAACTACCCAAGTTTTCCAAGTTCTAAAGTAAGGAGGACCCCCCACAACATTTGAGATCATTTCACCATTCTTGTTATCTAATTGCATATGATGATGATCTTCCCCTTCATACCCTCCCCATGTCTTTATCAAGACCAGCCCTAGATTGGTATGGTGATCTCATGAATCACTCAATCTTTTCCTTTTCTCAACTTGCCCAAGTCTTTTTAGATAACTTTTCAGTCAATATATATAAAAAGGTCTCTATTATTGACCTCTACTCCATTAGGTAATTTGATGATGAATCAATTAGCGACTTCATAGCTAGATGGAGAGGTCTCATCAACCAACTTTATTTCTCCTTACCCCAACTTGAACTGATTGAGATTTTATCTCAAGGGTGTGCCAAACATATTTCCCCCACTCTTCAAGTTCAAACTTTTAGGAATTTTTATGAGGCTTTCACCATGGTGCAAAAATTAAAACTCCAAGCCATTAATGAGGGGAAACTAAAATTACAAAACAAAAATTCTACCTTTAAATCTAATGACCCTTCCTCCACCAAAACCACCAATCGACCTAACCATCCCAATACCAAATCAAAGGCATCCACCAATTTGGTTGTACTTAAAACCACTCCACCACCAACTATCAACCAACACAACCCAACCGATTCTTCTAACTCTTCCAACCAACCAAAACCAAGTTGACCCAAAACAATATACTCCAATAGGGGAGTCTTATGCTTCAATTTTGGATAAACTACTCAAAGCAAACATTATACAACTTCTTCTAATAAAACCTCCCCAATAATTTGATGCCTCTTTCTCTACACCTAGTTGGTACAATGAGAATGATCTTTGTACTTTCCACCATGTCATTATACATGATGTCATTAGGTGTAATACCTTTAAAACTATTGTCCAAAATATGATTGATAAGGGATAACTTGTGTCTAATAATCCCAATGCACCTCCAAATCAATCCCTTTACATATTTCATAATTTTTTTTCCAACCATGCCTCTTCCACCAACTATGATGATAATAAATTGAAATAATCTCACACTCATGAGGTGCATATGATTAATGTCATTATTAGTGAAACTATCATTGAGGATACCATCAACTCATCTACCCATTTCTCACTTCCACTCATTAAAGTGATAGATTTTCCTTTTATTCCTTTGGACATTAAAATATAGGAAGCAACCACCCCTCTTTCTCTACTTATCAATACCGTGACTTATCCACATCTCCTTTGATATAACTAACAAAGGAGACAACTATTGCTTCAACCACCTCTTCACCCACTCCACCTACTAAAGTGATTGAATTAGCCTCCATTCCTTTGGAAATCCAAAAAAAATAAACAACCATATATGTTCCTTCACTTTAGGCTATCACACCTTCCTCACCTATCTTAGAAACACCTATTCTCTCCTTTGAAACCATCCCAAAAGAAGAGATTATCTTACCTACACCTTCAATGGAAGAAGCATCCTCCTAAAACTATGAACCATATATCAAGAACATGGGTGAAGAAACCATCCCCTCACCTCCACCCATGGGCTCAACTTTTTTAAATAATGACTACGTAATCAAACCCATTTACAAGCCTTTTTTTAGATTTGTCCAAAGTCTAGAGTTTACTTCTTAACCTAATCTAGATAGAGCCACTTTTTTACATCATCTTGGGATCCCTTACCAAAAAAAACCTTAACCTTAAACTTCACTTGCATCCACCATCAAACCAATCATTACCTCAACAAACCCTTCTCCCTCCAAAATCATAGGAGAACCATCTAACCCACCTCCACCTAAATTTTTTAAATCACCTTACACCTTCTTAACCAAACCTATCAAAAATTTATGAATACTTCCTACACCTAGCCTTACTCACCCATCATTGAAGTTGGACTTAACCCCTTCTATTTCACCAAATAAAACATAACCAAACCAACTAGGAAGGTATAACCACCTATAATCCCACCTAGAACTAGACCCATACCACCTCCTTCCTACCTACCTTCCATCTTAGGACCCCATCCCTCTACTATCCCCATTACCTATTTCTCATCTAGTAAACCTTCTCCTTTTACACTACCCACACCTACTACTAAATCACCTAAATCCCCATCATTCTTAACTAACCTAGTTACCTCTACCTTCCCACCTATCACCAGACCTTCACTCTCCACAACTAAATCTTCCACCTCCAAACCAACCATAACCAAACAATCCCAGCCAAAACTACCTACTTAAACCATTCCATCACCTCCAATTTCCATGGTAAGGCCTACTCCTAAGAATTTTCCCACTCCTAAAACCAAAAACCTAACACCCTCAACACCTTTGATTGAATCTTATTCAACCATTCTATAAAGTTTATTGAAAACCTGTTCCTTAACCTTACCACCCATCAAACCATTTAACCCTTCACATCTTAAACTATCATGGTTAAATGACAATTTGATTTTCTCATACCATAGGATTCTTGGACATGATACAGATAATTTCAAAGCTCTCCAAACACTTGTCCATAGCTTATTAAATGTGGATGATCTATTATTAGATGATCATCCCTTGATCCCATTACCAACTCAATCCATCAAACATTTAACTACTCCTTCAATCTCATTTGAAAGTGAGAAGGAATTAAAGCAACCATCTAGTTCAACACCTCCCTTAATACACACTATCCATATCATTACCTAATCTAAATCCCAATAAAATCATAAGGAAAAATCAAAAGTGTTCATGCCATGGACCTACCCTTCTACCCCTCAACCTTCTAACCAAAACCAAACACCCTCACCATTACCTTCACCTTCTCCAAAACCAAAAATATACATTTTGGATACCTCTCCTTCCAACCCTTCTAAAACCATCTAATGAGTAGTGTTAAAACAACTTCACCAAACACCAGTGAAGATGAGCCTTTATGAAATAATCAACACCTCACCCCATCACCACCAAGTATTGATAGAGGCATTATAATCTGTAAAGGTTGAACTAGAAGATCCTCAACCTCTTGCATCCTTTGTCAAATCCCTTCAACTTTCCAACTTTGTCACCTTCTAGGATTTAGAAATACCTTCTGTTCATTATAAAGATCTTGATCTTCCCCTCTTCATTACTGCATACATCAATCAAACCTATATCAAAATGGTGTTGATTGATGGAGGAGCTAGTATAAAAATTATTTCCTCTCATGACTATGACCAACTTCAATTTTTTAATAAAATCATGTCAAAAACTATAGTGGTCCTTCACTCTTTTAATGACACTATGGTCACTACCTTGGGGATAATCATCCTCCACATCTACTTGGGACATCACACCATTCCTAAACTCTTTTACATTATATAGGGCAATTTCTAATACAGCATTTTACTTAGATACCCTTATATTCATGTTATGAGATGTGTCCCTTCTACCTTACATCGATGTGTCAAATTTGAATACAAAGGTCAAGTTGTTACCATAAGATCTGACCCTAGTCCTTTTGCCTCATGTAATATGACATATTGGCCTAATGACATTATTTTTCCTCTTTCATCCACCTCACCACCAAACAACAACAAAACCACCTCATCAACAAAAACCAACAACACCTTCACGCCTACTATTATGAATCTTCAACTAGCTCATCTATCCCTTCTTCCAAGATCCCTATAGAGGACCCTTGAAACCCATGTTCTAATATCTCTCACTGGGGGAGTATCACATTCTATCTTTGGATGCTTTCTTTACTCCTCAAGAGTATGAGAACCTCAACCATGATCCTAGTTATGACCCCAACATTAGAACCATCATCCTTTTTGGGCCTCCCAACCATAAAACCAACTTAATCTATGGAGGACTTGATCATCCAATTCTTTCTTCCATTGATACCTCTACCATCTGACCATTTACCTCTGACTTCTCTTATCTAACCAAACAAGCATTTTCCAAGCTATACCTTCATAGGTGTGCCTAAAAATGATTTGGCTTAGGCCAATATGAGAATAGACCTCATGAGTTACCTATAATAAAATCCTAGAAACCTCATGAGTTATTTGTCCTTGGGTTCATACCACCAGAAGAACCCACTTCACGTAAACCCATCACCACCATCAATGAGGATATCTCATCCTCACCAACCCCATCTCCTTCAAAGTTAGAGTATTTTAATATCATCCCACCTAAAAAATAATTATCAATACCATTAGTTTGGTCCCCCTAAATTATCAAAAGGATGGCCAAACTAAAATTATTCCTCTCATCCATCTTGAAAATGGTAGAAAATGATTCTCCTACCATCAACACTATCCAACATTAGCATGATGATTCCATTCTCACCTACCTCAGGGTAGGGGATTATTATATCCACAAATCCCTTCCTCTTAAGAACCAAACCATGTTAAATAAATTAGCCATAGATGTCAACTTGGATACTCAAGATAACCCTTAAATTTTCATGAATGGTCAATCCTTGAATTCTATGAAGCAAAAAGATTACCCTTCTTTCCTTTATGACCAAAGAATAGAATTTTATTATTCCTATCAAGATATGCCTATAATTAACCCTTCTATAACCCTCCATAACATTATCACCCATCTTGACATTAACCTTGTTTGATAAAAGCTTCATAGGATGTACCCTCACATTACCCTTCTAGTCAAAGAAAAGCTTCAATGCCTCTTGTCTATCAACTTCATCCAACCCATTGATTGTCCTCAATGGGTTTCTAACATAGTTCCCATTACCAAACCCATAGGGGGACTTTTCCTCTACATTGAATTACATGACCTCAACCTTGCTTTCCCAAAGGATGACTTTTTTTTGCCTAGCATTGACCAACTTGTTGATCTTATAGCTGACAATGACATGCTATTTCTCATGGAAAGTTTCTTGGGATATAATCAAATCTTGATTGCCCCTAGGGATTAGCCTAAAACCTCTTTCATCACCCCATAGGGATCCTTTTACTATAGGGTCATGCCATTTGGTCTAAAGAATGTTGGAACAACCTACCAACATTTGATGACCTACATCTTCTATGATCTAATCCATAAAATTATCGAGGATCACCTAACCATTCTCACCATCATCTTTGAATGCCTAATCCATTTCCATGTCAGACTCTACCCCAAGAAATGTATTTTTGGGGTCCTTTCTAGAAAACTTCTTGGCTTTATTGTCTCACTTCAAGGAATCTAAGTAGACCCTACCTAAGTTAGATAAATCTTGGAGATGCCTCCTCCAACCTACCTTTAGCAGCTTTGTAACCTATAGGGGAAGTTCCAATCTATCTATCACTTCATCTCTCAGTTATCTTATATATGTTAACCTTTCCACCATCTCCTTAATAAAGACACATCTTTTAAGTGGACTAAAGACTACCAATAATCATTTGATTCACTAAAATAATATTTTCTTTCTTCACCCATTCTTACCCCTCCTAAAGAGGATCAACCCTTCTATCTTTATATCTCCACCAGTGACCATTCCTTAGGGGCAATGTTCACTCACCATAATGAACAACACAAATAATAAGCTATTTACTAAATAAATCTAATGCTTATAGAGTATGAGACTCAGTATACACATCCCAAGAAACTTTTCCTTACCATAGTCTTTATGGCTTCTAGACTTCATCATTACCTTCTTAATCACAAAACCTATGTCATCACTAGCACTGACCCACTCAAGTAAATGTACTCTAAACCATACCAAAACCAATGTATGGCTAAGTGGCTCATGCTTTAAGTTGAGTTTGATCTTAAGTTCCTCTAGTAGAAGTCAATTTAAGGGAAAGTCATTATTGACCAATTAGTTGAAGATCCTCTACCAGAAAACTAATCATCTCCTCTTGCATTTCTAGATGAGTCCATCATGACTCTTTCTCAAAAGGACCCCACCTACCAAATGACCATGTTCTTTGATGGCTCCATATGCCAATGTGTTGGGGGTGTTAGAGTTATTCTCATTCCCCTTGATGTTGAACCTCTTCCTCTTTTATTTAAACTTGAATTTGAATGTACCAACAATATGGCTGAGTATGAAGCCCTAGTCATAGGTCTCTAAACTACTATAGCCTTGGGAATCAAGACCATTAGTGTCTTTGGCAATTCCCAAATTACGGTCAACAAGGTCAATAGATCCTACCAATGTAATAATTATGTCTTTTAAAAGTACAAAAAACTCATAGGCATTATCTTAGCATCATTTGATCATTACCTCATCTAATCTATTCCATGATCTACCTACAAGTTTGCATATAAAATGGCTTCTCTTGCTTCCTAAACCCCCTCTCAATCTACTAAGTCTAAACTCCTTATTACCATCCACCATTTTATCACACCTTCTTATATCCATTATATCCTTCTTACCATTTTTAATGTATATCCATCTCCATCTAACATATGGTATGAATAAACCTTCAACTACCTCAACCTTGGCATCATTCCTCCTAATCTTTCTAGGAATCCCCAAAGAGCCTTTGTTCATAGTATCTCTCATTACATCATAATAGGTGGAATCCTTTACAAGCGTGGCTTTGGAAACCTCCTTATTCATTAGCTACATAGTCATGAAACTTCCCATGCTATCAAGGAAACACATGATGAAATATGTATGGGATACTTTAGTGTCTTAACAATCGCTAAATATATCTTTCACCTTGGTTACTATTGGCCCACCCTCAACCAAGATGGTTATGATTATGTAAATAATTGTGTTAAATTCCAAAAACACACCAATTTATATCATGTGCCTACCCATGGCCTAAAAGTATCCAAATACTATTTTCCCTTCTCACAATGGGGACTTGATCTCATTAGGGAAATCAATCCTCATTATGTTAGGTAGTCCACCCAACTATCTTGTAAATTTTTATCTACAGGTTATTCCTTCTAATCTAAAGAGGAGTTCTTGACATTCATCTAGATTACACACACATCACCAACTAGGTATTTATACCACACCCTTATTACTAATTTCTTATCTTATTCCAAAATTAAGAAATGAGTATAAATTAAGAGAAACACCAACCACAACTTGAACCACACCATTAGTACTATTCATAATTAGGCATTTACATACCTAATATAAACAACCATGGAATAAATCACATATACATAAACTACATGACCTCAAGGTCATCACTATGTGTTTTAGACTTCACAACTTAGGGCAAAAAGACTCAAATACTTCTCTACAAATAGCCCACTCAAAACTATTAGATCACTTCAAAACCTAGTCATGAACAACTTGATATTAAACACCTAAAATATCACTTCCAATGACCAATAACACTTTAAAAATATCCATTGGCATCTCTATACCATTCTAATATACAAAAAACCTGAGGTATAATGTCAAATATTAGTCTTTCAGACCAATCTTTTGACCTCACTACACATAGTCAAAATAGAACTAGACAAGCCAATTTGAATTCATCTTTTCAAACCCTTACACTAACTTCAAAAATTTCCTAAAATATTATAACTTATTTTAATTCATAAAAAAATAACCATATACATTAGATGAATTAACTCAATACATAGAGCCTCAAATGCATCACTATAATTTGCTTACCTAGAACTATCAGTTTACCTTAAATCATAGTCATGATGACATTGACCTTAAACACTTGTATAACCAATTTCAAATACTTATTATATAATTAGATGATCTTATGATATCATTAGACCATTCTTAGATATAAATATCATATGTTCAAGTGATAAATATTGATCTTATAGACCAATCTTATGACCTCACTATACACAGACTTTGTTGAGCCAGACAAGCCATTTTAGATTCATCATTTTCACCATTGTACCTAACTTTAGATATTTATACCAAGAATTAATATAACATACAAATAAAAAAAACATATCCATTTACTTGGTTTCATCACTGTATCATAATAACCCATTCCTAATCATCTTGTCATTGTTGCCTAGGTTTCTCACTATTTGTACCATTAGCCCTATTAATGACTGGCTAAATTGGATGACTAGTTTATCACACTTGAACATTAGAAAATATATAAAACCACAAATTAAATCAACTATGAGTATGAATCTTCAACCTTGATCAATTTTTAAACTTTTTTCAACATAAATTTTTACAGCTATATCAGCTTCTTTCAAAACAAGCCTATATATTCACACTTTCTCTCTCCTCTCTCTAACCGCCACTACTTAGAGGTACTTTGGAGAGTTAAATACAAGATCCAAACACTTACCTAAGCATTAAAATACATCCTAATCACTTTTTAATCATATCTTCAACATTAGATTACTATAGGGTTATAAGAAGGTTTAAACAAACTTCCACTATTAATGATCATTCATAAAGCATAGCCCCTCAATCCAAAAACAAATGCCCAAAATTTTTAGATAGGACCCTTACCCATATAACATGAATATCTTATGTTCCCATGTAAAGTTTTGACAATCTAATGAGCACAATAAAAACCTTCTCAAGTAGAGAACCCTTCATTATGTGCACTCAAAAGACCTTAAAACACATTTTCATGCCTTATCCTTCAAAAATTGACCTCAAAATTCATGAAAATTCTGAAAATTTTTTAATCACCTTTTTAAATGGTCCCCTACTCACACTTTCATTGAAAACTAATTTTGATACCCCATTAGACCACTCTCTCTCTCTCTCTCTTTGCTCACTTAGACCTTGACTTGCAAACCATATTAGGACTTAAAACTGACCTTCATGCCTCTGTCCATGCACTATCCACCACTTTCACATATAAAATAAACCTCATACATTCTTAAAAACTATCTTACATACTTCATATGCCTTCACAATAGATTGATGCCTCATTAGGTCAGGCATGGTCTAGGAGTGGTCTAGGTGTAGACTTGGTTTGAAGGTAGTGCCCCTATATGCCTATGATAATACTCTCATGAGTGTTCTAATACCTTATATAGATTATCAATCAAACTCATACAACTTCTCATCCTTGTGTTCACTCATCTTACCAAGTCCCCATACTCATACCTTTTCACAAGGACTTTATATGCCTTGACTAGTGCCATGATTAGGATTCTTAAGCACTTTCTACTCAATGAAATATAAAAATAATACTCTTCAAATAAAACTATGACACCACTACAATAATCTCTTTCTAATAAACATTCTCTCATGACCTCATGCAGACCTAGAGCCTCGTCATTATGATTCAATACTTACTTGATCATCATACCTCTTTGTGACACCACTAACAACTTTAATTTGACCTAAACCTTGACATCAATAAAAATAATAGGTATTAGGTTGCCTTTAAATTCTCTCTTTCCTTCAAATTCTCTCTTTTCACATGGCTTCTTTGTCACATCAAGTGTACAAGCTCATACCTTAAAGACCACTCACCATGCATCTTCACCAAATGCACCTCGACATCAATGAAATCAACTTTGGCATCAATGAAAACACTTCCAAACATCAAAGGCCTTACACAAGTTTAAATCATTAATAATTTTTGAGACTTTTTTTTCCTACTCTACTAATTTTGAAATCAAGGCTTGTGCACTATATACCTAGTCTTAGACATTTGATGCCTTGATGACCACCAGATTGAGAGAATTCATTTCTCATAATGGTGTCATTAAATCCAAATTTCCAAAAGACTTATTATGGGTGTATAATAATATAAAATTCAATTTATTCTCATCGTCTTTTAAAGAAATAAATAATTTGATAATTTCAATAATGTGAGTGGAAAATTTGGTCGTCATTGAACTAATAGATTCCAAAATATTATATAGTCGAATAGCTACATATTGTATATCACTTTCAATATCTCTTGGAAATTGAAATATTTTCTTCTACTCTCTTACTTTCTCCAATTCCTTTTTCATCTCTTTTATGTCTTGTTTTGTACTCTCATGAAGTTCTAACAGTGCATTTGTATTTGCCTATAGATAGGCTTTGAAATCCACATTATATGGAAACTACCCAAGTCTTGTGTTCTTTCATTTTGATAATGAGAAAACATCTTGTCTTTATTCTAGGACCAAGCCTCTACCATAGTCATCCTTTATTTTCCTCTTCATGACCCTCTAAATAATTATTATTGATTTGTCAAAAATGGAGCTTATAGTCGAAAGCTCAGTTATTATCAAATGTTATATTTAGGAAGCTTGGGCCTCCAATTTTATAGCCCAATGTGGGATCACCAACTATGAAACACGTACTAGTTGATTGTCCTTTGTTATGCCAGAATGTTACATGCCAAAATATAATTTTTTTCTCATGTAAACATGTCTCAACATGAAAATACACACCAATCTATTTAGAAAAAAAATGAAATTTCTCAACAACCTTCTATAATCAAGATATATGAACTAGATCATATAAACCATGATTGAAGTATGCACACATGAGGTATTAAAATTAATCTATTAATAGATGACTCATTAAATACATCCCAAAACTCTATAACTAGGCAAGGTTGTGCCACCAAAAAATATAATCTATAAAAGTGCCGATATCAAGTCTACATTACATAGCCTCAGAAATTATCAAAGTTAGGTAAACCACCTATATGGGTACACTTGGTCAGATTGACAAGCGTCATGATACATTCATATATCCTATGCCCTAAAATACAGTCAACTCATAGTTATTAAAATGGTTCTAAAATGGTGATGATTAAAATAATTTTGGTAGGGGAAAAGCCAATATGACAACTAATACCAATTCTCTTAGTTACAGGGTACTCCTAGTAAACCATAAACAATAAAATGTTAAAAGAGTATGGCATTCCATTTGAGTTCTGGGGAAGAAAAGACTATTTTAACCAGAATTTATAAAACAAAATGGGTTTGGAATTGAGTTACTAAAAATAGTAAATGCATTTAGAAGAACTAAATCCATGTTCCTATAATAATTTGAAGGTAAGTAAAAACATTATCTACCTCCATTTTTTTTTACTAATTCCTTAGCTATTTGTGGTAAGTCAATTCCAAATCAACTATTTAATCTAAAAAGGAATGACATGCACAAAATGTCGATGAACACCTCTATGAATAGGGCCACTGTGAAGCATCCAACTGAGATATAAAGATATTGGTTTTTTTCCCAATTCTCAAAATATATATGGATATTGAAATCTCATCAGATTTATTTTGATTTTTTCCAAATAGTTTTCACTTCTCATCAGAGTCAGATGCTAAATTTTTAGAGCATTCACAATCTATAGGCCAAATGAGGAAACAAAAACCCATGATATGTAAATAAAATAACTTATTTTTATGCATTACACTTTCACCATGCCATTCTAACTACATTGTGAAGGAATTCAAAACTAAAATGTTTAATCTAACATCCTTATAAGTGAAAATTCATAAATCATTAACCATTTAATACAATAGATGTAGATGATAATTGTTCATCATCAAGGAAATTTTCAAGATTCACATCAATCTTAAGATAAATAATTTGAGTAATATTTTCTTTGATTCTTATACAAGACATCATCCTAATCCTCATTTAAAATAAGCAAGTGGAGGATTACATTTAATATTAAATTGATATTTAAAAATCTGGTAAAAAAAATGTATATGTTTATCATAGTAACTTAATGAGCTTCATTGGCCCACACAAATGTCATAATCAAATTGATTAACCATACATTATGAGGTCCCTACATTCTCTATATATGAATACAATAACTTTCAAACACTACTTATAAGTAGTTATAAAGTAGAGCTCACAGACTGCATATGACTACAATGTAATAGTAAAAACATACTATAGTGTTAAGAATATGAACTCAAGATGAACATTGAATTTATAATATATACATTTAAAAATCAAAATGAATAATATACATTTGATTTTTATCCATTTAACAACTTACTTTAGTAAGTATCTTTCTATATTAATTAACCCTTTACATGATATTTCAAAATAGGAATAGTATATATTTCTTTTTTCTATAAAAGTGACAAGAAAAAAATTGCACTTTTCTTGATCCAAATGGTCAAACCTCTTGTCAAAACCTAGATTAAACCATATTAATACAATTGTCACTATAAATATGAGCAATTGAAATTCTACACAATCCATAAGTTGTAAAAGGGATAAACAAGGATACAAAATGTGTACATCATAAGATAGTCCTTCCACTGATGTAAGTACATAAAATATTTATAATCAATATAATCTATAGGAATACACATTCAATTGAAACTTATCTACAAGGATAAATCACTAAGAACATGATATAATGTTATTTATTAACTCATCAACATAAAAGATTAAACTAGACTAGAGACTTTTCTACAATGTTGATCAGTACTTGGTTTACACACATCAAAAACATAGAACATTCATTACATAAATCATTTATCCTATAGGCTGGTATGGTATTTATCCAAAAACCAACTTAAAAAATTACATTTTCTTACCCTCAGTATGCTACACCAAGTATTACTCATAAATATCTAAAGACTTAATGATAATATGCTCTTGTATAAACAATCTTATTTTCATAGCATTCCTTATGGCTACCAATTTTTAAGGCATTGGGATAAAACAGCCACCACTATTCCATCGACAACAACAAGGCTAATTTCTAATTAAAAAACAAAGGAACCTTCATTACAAGATCTGAATTCTCCCTTTTTTTGTTCCAATGTATAAAATTATATTAATAATAATGAATAGCTTATTTCCAAACACTTCTACATATCACTACACATTTACCAAGAAGGCTATAAATTTGTCATAACTTATTTAACATTTTGAAATTTATTTAGCATGGTTACAAGACTTAGTCCCATATATTGTTTAGGTCTTGTGGATGTTATTAAAATATTCCATTCATTCAATCATTCTTATTATAACTTCAACATTTAAAAAGGAATTGTGCAATTCCTATACGACTTGCCAATCATCTCATGGAAGAGTTATAGTGAGAAAACTTGAACAATAAAATAAAATTTTCTCATAAATAATTTAATTCATTCAAGTCAAGAAAAGTGAGGTGTAAATGGGATGACATACATAGGTCACTAACAGCCAAATCTAAATAAATATTTATTTATTCATTATTATTATTATTATCACACAATGTTACACAATTCTCTGTCTTAATAATTAGCCCCAAAAAATCTCTTCTTCCAACACATGTAAGTCAACTTCACTCTCTAACAACACCAGACACCTCATGTAATAGTTAGTTGTATTATATTCCATATTTAAAGAAATTAAAAGAATATCCTATCCAATTTAATCAATGTTAAATTATTGGCACCATACACAAGCAATAAGAGGAGAAACATTCATTACCCAACAAGTTGTAATCAAAATACAAATCCACTAAGCGTTAATCAGATATATCACATTCAAACAAGAACATATTTTACTCCACCATTTATCCTTATCAATATATCATAGTTATCAATCAAGGAAACCTATTGTGTTATTTTTAGATCAATACCTAACATACTTAAAATATAATAATTTCTCTCTATAATAAAGGTTTGGATATCATATTCAGTCTAGATATAAGATAAGTTACAACTAAAGTTTACAGTGCAGTAGTTGACATTAGTAAAATATAAAATCCAACCACTACAAAATTATTCCCATGTCAATCAAGGGATTAAAATAATATAAAGACTTAGCCAATGCAAATATAATCTTTGGGATTACATGGAATCTAATAGGTAAGGAAAATAAATATGGAAATAAAATGAAGGCATTATGACCATTTACCTAAGAATAAACCTTTACTAGATTCTTCAAATCAAGAAAATATAATCCTCTAAGACTCGATTATTACTCAGATGATAGGATAGAAATTATAAATTGATTCATAAAATTTATTGAAGACAACAATATAGTTAGGCCTTCTCTTTTACTATGTAGTTGAAGTTATCAAATCACCTAAGGAGATATACCAAGCATCCAAACTCACACTATGTTAATTATTATATTTAATACATGATGATGTACCTAAAATAGTTGGTCAACACAAGTAATACTCATGATAAGAATAACTAGGATAAC
Organism: Torreya grandis; assembly: GCA_037957365.1. Taxonomy (NCBI): domain Eukaryota; kingdom Viridiplantae; phylum Streptophyta; class Pinopsida; order Cupressales; family Taxaceae; genus Torreya; species Torreya grandis. Next base: position 980,712 of record JARHVA010005448.1, on the reverse strand, counting down.
AAGAAATAACAAACACATGTATCCATAATTTTTATGCAAATCTATGGATATTTATTCCAACTATAAATAGAGGAGAGTGTAGGAATTCACTTTCCTAAAAAAATTTGATTTTTTAAGATTATTTCATGCTACACCTATTACCTGGAGCTCTCCTGGCCTCCTTCATCTAAATTCTTCCATCAATATTTTCTTCCCTCCAAGATTCCTCCTCTTCAACATTTTTTTCATGTTTCTTGTCTTTCACCAGTTTGAATGGCACACGAAATAATTTAAAGTATAATTTTATTCATTTTTTTATTTTTACTCCAAGTGTGAAGTCTATCCCAACACCATTATTATTCATTACCTACCATCCATAACAACACCATTTATGATTTTTGTGTAACAACGACAATAAAATGTATATCTACTCCTTATGGTGTAATCACTTGGAAAGGAGAAGGAAGAGGTTGATGGTCAAAACATCATTATGAAAGGAACATTTAAATATTTAAATATTCCACCTTGTCTCCTTCACAAATCACCTCATTGGTCTATCCCTCTTGCACCATAATTAATGAAGCCTCCACTCATATTCAAAAAAAATCTTTTATATATTTTAATACATCTTACTCATTAATGCAAAGGATTACATTTCTCCATAATACATTAGAGGCCCAACCCCCAATATAAATTCTCAATAAATGACCATTAAAAAATTAATCTTTGAGCATGCCAATTACAAAATCCTATTATAACATATGACCTTACCTTAACCAAATCTTAGTCACCATGACAAATATGCCAAACAAGACCATGTTAATTGGTTTCATATTATTAAATCAATAAATTTTTTAAGAAAAGTGGAAGAATAAAATAATAAGAGGTGTAATTGGATCCATCTAATGGCTACCTTTTGACCCAAACTACTATGAGGAGATAATTCTGCATAATAGTATCTCAACTATTGAGCTCAAAAAAATGTATTAAGAACACAAGTCATGATTTTTATTACCATATTTATTCAAGGAGACTTCAGAAGCTTGGACCCTTATATGGCCCAAGATACTTCCATTAAAAATAGACTATGAAATTTTACAGCACAATTATAATCATTTATAATCGGTATTGAGATGATGACTACCACATGATAAGGGAAACATAATCCAACCCTACAGTATCTACATCTAATCATGAAAATATTGATAATCATTTAATATCATATCCCAAGGGTCCTATATAAATTAAACAACATATAAAACTTGACATTATGGTGTTTCAATCAAAAAACTTGACAACCAGAACAAAGGAAATTGCTTGAATTTATTATCACTAGAGTGGGGTATTACATTCTCTCGCTCATATAAGATAGCATTGTTCTCTATGTATCAAAATATTCAAGTGGTTAATTCTACCACAATCATAATTTCAAATTATAATAAAGCATACACAAAACTAATAGTACTAAAATATTAACCATTTTTTTCCCCAAACTATCACCAAATGGATAACACCAAATAACACTGTCAAAAATCTAAGAATACTAGTGTACAAAGAACTAAAATGTTGAAAGATAATATACATAATTCCATTACATTTTATGGTATAATTACATTATGTTTTGATAAAATGCCAAGATAAGTGTCATCTCATTGTAATAACATATTGAACAAACTAATCAATGTTGATCCAAACTACCCTATTGAGTCCTACTGCCCAACTAAGTCCTAATGCCACACTGAAACATGAATATCCTATGAAATGAGCAAGCTAGAAAAAAATTCACTCTAATTTAAGTCAATTGTCATACAAATCTATCACAAATAATTGAAACATAAATTCCTCTGATAAGAGCATGAGAACTCAAATACACATCTGATGTATAGATAATACTAAGAAAAAGAGGATGAGCACTGATCCCATGGTGAAATTATACTGCTAAGATAAGTGTCCATCCATGAGAATAATTTTTTGAGGAAATTTGAGCAATATGGAATCATTATGAACCATATAAAATCAATAATCAATGTATATACCAAAATGAACAAGTAGTCACGGTATACCAAATCATATATTTAGGGTTCCCAAATAAGAATCATATATCCAAGAAATGACAACAAACACACACACACACACATAGAGATATATAAGCACCATGTCTTATGGGGTTGGAGGGATGGTATAATAAACCTATACAATAGGTTTTCACCTTGACCCACTAGTTATATTCTAAGATGATTCTCCTCCCCCATGCCATGCCAAAAGTGTAACAATTATGCACATACAAACACATTTGAAACTAGCACAATAATCATGTAAATAAATTTAAAAATCAACTGATCATGTAAGAGTAAAACTAATAAAAATGAGACAAAGTATCTCAAATGAAAAAGATAAACCTAGAAATCCAAATTGTAAAGTTCAACAAATTTCATGATCATCCAATTGACTCAAATATATAAAGACAAGAAATATGGTGTTGGTTTCAAAACAAATAAATAATAATTTCAATCAAATAAAAAATATTAATTTCAATAAAACACTAGCAAAATATAGATTACATCATGAACATTATGTGAATTTACAAGTTACCTAAGGGGGAAGGAATAAAAATCATCTTGATTACCTCCCATAGGTACAAGGCATCTTGATTAACTCCCAAAGGTATGAGGCATACTGATTACCTCCCATAGGTTTGAGGCATCTTAATTACCTCCCATATGTATGGGGAACACTATAAATTACCTCCCAAAGGTAAGATAAATAGATATAAATTACTTCCTAGAGGTATTAAAATAATTGTGCATCATCATATGTAATAGTGTCATAATACAAATCAACTAAAAAACTCTTGTACACAACACCCTAATTCTATAAAAGTATAAAAATTAAGCATACTGGCTCACATCTTTGACTGTCATGTAATCATTTGACAATTTTGGCCCCATACCAAGATTATGCCTAGATAGAGAATTTGAATAGAGTTTTTGACCCATAAATGATCAAAATATGGAAAAAATAATCCTTGAAGATCTATACCATCTCAAATGTCATGAATAAATAGAATTTTCATCATGATAGTGAATTTTATAAGTATGTTTAGAAAGCCTCTCAGGCCAAAAGATCACATGGACATGAAGTTTTTCATGCCTAAATCATGATCTAAAAATTTTGTATCTTGATGAGCTTGATATCTCAAGATGTATGTCTTTAAATTTTACCTTTTAGAGTGGGACATGCACCCAGACATCAAATTTGGGCTTCATGAAACAACTATTTAGATTTGAATGTTCCTGAGGGTAAATTTGGAGCTAACAAGTGTCAAGATTTTGGGAGCTCAAGTACAAGATCTATGACACACAAAAGGTAAAAAAGTCAAAAAGTGTCTAGAATAAGATAAATGATCAATGTTTGATTAAATCAAAGATCTAATGGTGAGAAAAAACCTGATGATGTTAGTGGGTCTGAAAGATCCAATGAAACATGTTAAATTTTGCATCGAAGATCAATGATGAGCTCATAGTCAAAAGGTCAACATATTCTAAGATGAATGCATTTATGATAAGTGGCAAGATCTTAGGTGCCCATATGAATATCTAAAAATGTGTGGTGACTAACAAAGCTAGTGGGTCCAAGTTGATCAATGGTACATAATCCATCATACCAAAGTAGATCAACAATGAGTGAAAGGTCAACTAGTTAGTGTATCCTAGGGATGAATGAAAAGTTTCCACATGGTGAAAGTGAATGAATGGATATATTTACTATAATATCCTAAGGATCAATGCAAATAAGACAAGTTTCATAATATGAAGGACCCAAATCAAGATTGATGGTCGATATCAAAATTCAAAGCTCAAAGACTTCAAGTAGAGGTCAAATAAGATTTAGGTCAAACCAAGAGAAAATAATTCAAAGGGTTGTGTTTCCATTAAATTTTGGTCAAAATCATTAAAAAGGCACAATCATATAGTTAGGATTATCAATAATGAAACTCTATCACCATTAAACCTTAGATAGGACCTCTAGTCGATGATTTAAAACCTATTGACCCCATTCTATAAAAGTTGTAGGATTATTCCATGGTGTGTCCATTGCTCTTTTAGAAGGAATGTCCTCATGTGCAATGACTTATCATATCCCATAGGTTTTATAGGTATAATAGGTTTATTTAAACCTAATATAATTTAAAACAAGACTATACATCCTATAAGTTCTCATCAACATGATAGCTATAGGAAAATCAATAAATGAGATTGGTTTTCAATCTATAGTAAATTTATATTCAATATGGAGTATATGTAAATATAAATATGAAATAGTGTCATATCTTCCAAAATGGCTAAATCCTTGACAAGAAGGTACCTATAGCCATTAAAATCATATATGATCATGGCTCTGTCAGGTCCATGGGTATGTAGATTTCATCTTTATAATGAGAGAAAGTGGGAGATGGCATAGAAGATAAAAGAAAAGGGATTTGGGGATTAGAGAGTAGAGTGGAGCATTTAATTCTTCTCAGAGCCTTTAAGTATTTTCCTTTCTTGGTAATATCATGACCCATCATCTTCAAAATAGATTCTTGTCTTCTAGTGTATTGCTCAACCTATGAGAAGAGCCTTAAGACTATTAGAACAAATGAAGGCTAATCTATTAAGGAATGATTAGTGCTATTAATTCAAAAGGTGTTAAAGAATTCAGTAAAGGATGTTGGGACTCTATCTAAGGGATTGGACCTCATTTATTTATTTTTTTACTCATGTTCCCTCTTCTTTCTCCCTTTCTTTTATATTACCCATTCTTTCTCATTATAAAGCTCTCTCTCAGATTCTAGACTCTCGTAAGGACTCTTTGATATTAAAGAGCAAGGGACTCTCTGAGATATTGAAAAATATGCTCATCTTGATTATGCTAAACCCTATCAAACATTTGTAAGAACTACCTCTTGATGTAATAATAGACTTTACTTATCTCTTACTTTGGATCTGTGTTGAGTGAGTTATGCATCATGGCATTATGAAGGATAATATTCCTCATCCATTTTCCTCCTTTATAACATCCTTTAGTGTGTTTTCAATCTATTTCAGGTCTAGATTAGTGTTCTACCTGAACCTATTTCATGAAACACTTATGCACTGAGCTAGATTGTGAGGTTATATGAGCTAGCATTATCTTTTGCATATCTAGTGTGGGTTCAAGATTATGGGAATTTCCCATTTTTATTTGGTTCATCACCTTTTATAATTCTTAGTTTCCCTTTTACCCTTTATAACCCTTTTCCCTATGAAAACATTAGTTTAGGGGATTCATCGTAAGGAAGCTAACCTTCTCTAGAGGTTCAACCCCATCATAGGTTACCCACAACCTAAGGTTGTCCTAATATTATTACTAAGAGTGGAGGATCCTGAAGAACTCTTCCAAAAGTTTTCAATCTCACATCATAATAGTAACCAAACTATGAACAAATAGCATAGCTTATAGATAATAATAATAATGTCAAAAGATAACTCACTAAAATTATACATCCAAAGTACTTATTGTTAGCTCCAATATGATCCTTCTCATGAAATTCCCATGAGATTTGGAATTCCTTAAAATTTGGAAGTGTTTTAAGTAGATACTAAGATAGGGGGTGAACTATTTTCATAAAAATAACTATTCAATTCCATGAAGCATTCATTCACATGAAAGATTAAAGCATACATAAACAACCACATAAGCATATCATAAGAGAAAAAAAGAGATATGTGGGAAACCCTCTTGGGGAATAAAACATAATAAACCATGCATATTTAATATAGTACTAAAATTTCAATATCTAAATTTTAGTGAAGTGCCAACTTCACCAGGAGCTCCAACCCCTACCTAGTTAAGCACCCACTCATCTAGTCTTTTACAAGCTCTATCTTGTGAGGAGGATATAACCCCCTTGGTAAATTTATCATCAAATAAGTCACCTATAATCTCTGATAATTTTATAACACTTTTTTATAATCTTAAACTTATGATGATCTCCTCTTTGTCACTCTTTACCCTTCAATCTCACTCAACCAGCCTTCTAGGCTTACTCGCTCAACATACCTCTTCTAGGTTCATTAGGTCCATTGACCTGGTCATCCAAATAAAAAAATATGTTATATAAACATTTATCATATTATTTTCTCTTTTTTTTTCCTCAATTACCTTCTCCTTCTCTTTCAAAGGCTCTCTCCTTCACTTGTATCTTCCCTTGTCTAACTAGCTCAAAAAAGCCAATTAGGCCTTATTTTTATACTCAACTCTTCCTTTCACCCATATTGGTTGGAAAATATACTTTAAATTATTTAATTATATTTATAATATTTCCAAAAAAATTTAAATTAGTGATACAACCACTCCATATTTTGGTCATACCCCTTATGGACAAAAACCCTATTAGGCCTAATAGAGACCTAAAGGAATTAGGCCTTCTCTAAGGCACACATTACACTCAAACCTATTGGAACACATTTTTCATTTAAAAAATATTTAAAAACTTATAATATAAATTTAATATACCTATTATAGGATCAAATTGTGTCCATACCACTTGTAGGTGAAACTCACTACTTGATCTATGTTAATAGGCCTACTTGCAATTAGCCCTTCACACACCTAGAAAATATACCTTATAAAAATGAAGTATATAGTTAACTTTATCAAATAAATCACTCAAAAAAATACATTAATATATAATTTATTACCTAAAAAAACTCTTCATTTCCATCTTACATCATCAAATAGGCCAATAGGCCTCAAGAACTCTCTTGTTACAGGCTCATTGAGAACTGCCAGTTACTACAAACATGCAGTCAATGAACTTTGAATATCCACAAATTATTGATGAATTTAAATTAATATAATTTAATTAATATTATACTTATATATTTTTATAACATATTAATATTCATTATATTCTTCAACTTAGGGCAAAGTACCTCAAACTCACTTCTGCAAAGTGACTACTCAAACTACTTGTAGCCTCCAAAAACACAGTCATGAAAAAATTTATCGATAGCACTTGAAAGGAAATTTTAATGACATATAATTCACATAAATATATTATTTTATTCTTATATATCACTCCCAATGGATATATATCAAACTCTATATACAATCATTTGTCTTATGGACCAATTTCTCAAGCCTCTATCTTACTGTCTTAACACAATCTACTAAGCCATTTTGGATACCACATTTAAATATATTAAAATATATATAAAAATTTAATATATAATTATTATTTCATTTAAATTTAAAATTTCATAAAAAATTATATTGGATTAATTGAATCTTGTCATAGGATCTCACACACTTCACTTCCCCTAGCACAACAAGAACTGTAAAACACTGCAAACATCTAGTCATGGAAACAAGAAATTATAACACATAAAAAATAATCATAATGATATTCCAATACATGTAAAAACTCATTAAAACTCCTCATATAACTATAAAACACAAAAATAATATGATCTAATGGAAATTTTTCTCCTATAGACCATTCTCACTATCCTAGGTTTCATTGTCTTGACTTATACATATAAGTCACTTTAAGAGTGGCTTCTAGCTTATATGTGAGAATCATCACCACTTATAAAAAAATTAATAATAGGTATATGTATTTTAAAAATACCTTAAATAAATTGAATCATCCCTAGTTACCTGAAACTCATCTTTAAACACATTCTCACACTTGCCTAGTTTTTCTCACTATTAGCCATTTTAGCAACAGGTCATCTTGGGTGACCAAAATGCTTAACATAGAAGTTATAATTTAATAAAATAATAACATGGAAATAAATAAAAAGTATTTAAATTAAACCTACATTAAATTTTATGCATTGACATGGTCAACCCTACCAATAGCATCAAATTCTTTAGAAACAAGCAATTTTTTGTAGCTTCTGCTCACTACCCTAGCACACCACTACTAACTAGAGATGTTTGGAAGAGTCCAATACATGATCAAAACATAAAAAAATATTTTAAAATCCATTATGTTCCCTTTCCAACATTTTTTCTCCAATTGGGTCATTAGGAGGGTTTTGAGAGGGTTTTAGACCAATTAACCTCCTTAACGATTACACATATAGCTTTTCCCCTTAAATGACAAACTAATTCTTGGAAATAATTCTTAGGACCCTTTTCCATCTATCAAAAAAATATAAATACACCATGAAAACTTTACACATGTAAATGAGCATATAAACTTCCTTCTCAAGATTTTATCTCTTTATTTTAAATGCGCATGAGACATCAAAACATGATTTCTTGTCTTCTCCTTCAATCTATGACGTCGGACTTCATTAACATGCTTGAAATAGCCTATAAAAATTTGATACATTATCTCATGTGATTGATGTTTTATACAAATAATAATTATATGTCTTAAATAAATAACCTAAATAAATAGATTCATCCCTAGTCACTTGAAACTTATCCCTAAACACATTCACACTTGCTTAGTTTTTCTCATTATTTTCATTGTTAGCCATTTTAGTGATAGGTCATCTTCAGTGAAAAAATGGTTGATAAATATTATGTTACTTACTCAACTACCATCATGGACCTAAATAACAAGTCTTTACCTTCAACCTCTATCAACTTGTATGCATTGACCTGGTCAACCCTACCTATAGCATTAAATTCTTTAGAAACAAGCAATTTATTGTAGCTTATACCCACTACCCTGAGACTCCACTAAAACATATAGATGTATATAGGAATCATATACATGATAAAATCATTAAAAAATAATTGATAATCCATTTTGTTCCCTTTCCAACAAGTTTTCTCCAATCAGGTCATTAGGGTTTTGAGAGGGTTTTACACCAGTTAACCTCCTTAAGGATTGTTCATACATATTTTCCCCTTAAATGATAAAATAATGATTGTAAATACATATTATGAAACTTTTAAATCTCTCCAAAAAGTATAAGGATGCCTTGAAAAATTTACATTTGTCAATGAGCATCTAAACTCCTTCTTGAGCTCTTGTCTCTTTATTTTGCATGCACAGGAGACCTCAAAACGTGATATCTTATCTTATCCTTCAATCCATGACCTCAAAATTCATAAACATGATTAAAAAATAATTTAAATCCTTTATCCATTATTTTATGTGATTTATCCTCTTGAAAACTCATTTTGACCTCTCATTAGACCTCACGAGGTCTCTTTGCACACTAGGCTTAAGACTGCTAGTTAGATTTTGATCTTTAAACACACTTCAAAAATTATTATTCTAATTTACAAACATTATCCATATATAAAATTCACTCATACCATTATCACACATTTTAAACCTTGTTAATATGGGTCTCACACTTCTCTTCTCAATATGCTACTAGGCCTATTCCATTACTCTAGGTTTCTCATGTAAGGATTGAGACTCAATACCTAACCTTGAAATATTATTTTCTTATACACATGTGTAAACATTGAAAATCATACTCTTATATCCTATATTATTTATTACTTACCTTTAGGCTCATAAATTTCTATACCAACATCATTATGCTTTTAAAAGTTATGTCCATGCTTAAGGAACTAGACCATCAACCAAACTTACTAGGTACCACACCTTATTTATACCTTGTTACTATAGATGAAATTTCAAAAAAATTAACATGCCAAATCACTTTTTTACTATGATTAAATATTTTTTCACATCTTCTTACAATTCTTTTCATATCACAACATAGAACCAAGATCTTATGCAAAACTCAAGAATCTACTAGGCCATGCTTGAGCTTATCATGAATACTTATCATGCTACTTCACATGATCATCTCTAGGACATAAATTGACTTAATATAACTTTTAAATCAATGAAAAACTTAATTCCATAAACACATCAATGGAACATACCTCAACAATATCCCTTTTTGTCATTGATGGCAAACACTCTAACATAACATACCATTCTCTTCTCTCCTAAAGCTGGATCTTCCTCATCAAGAATTTTTTGACAAGTTTGAGACAAGATAAATTCAAAATACATGCAAATAATTTGCATTCAATATAGAATAGGAATATGTATAATTTAATAGGCATTTGGATCTCCTTGAAATAAGGAATCCTATGTTATCTTAAAGCCTATAATAGTGAGTATGTTGCAATCATGTAACAACCATATGTAAATACATTATCATTCCCTCTCCTAGTATGAAAATACATCAAATATTCACACTAATGAACTATAGCATGTAGTCATGGGACTTTCACATGTCAATTATAGAGCTAGAAATTGTGGGAACTACATCTAAAATGAATAAGAGCTAATCAACCTATTCACATGAATACATGTTTTATGAATTGGGACCCATCAACCAATTCATACAAATACTTAAACCATTCAGTCACACCTCTTACATGTTTGATACATAAAATATGATTCTTCACACTATTATCATAATAGATAGATATAATGTTTTATTGTTTTCACACCACACATGTGAACAAGAATGTTCTTTTATTCTTATTCAAATACACGCATAGTTAGAAGATAAAGTCTTCATCACTATGTTGAGAGGAATATTCACCACTAGTGTAGGGAAGATATTCATCCCAATCAGTTTCTTCTGTAACAAAATATTTTTGTTCTATTTTATCATATATAAGATCTTGAGCTCATCTCTTACAGTACATAATAAGATGTCCTAGTTGCTTATAGTAATAACAAAGAAGCTTTTTCCTTGAATTTTTGTATGTATTACCTGATGAGACCTGATGAGTCAGCCTTATTTTTTTCTAATTTTTCACTCTCCTCTTCAACATCTTCACTTATTCTCTTTTCTTCAACTAGAAGAGCTGAAATCATGTCTTCTAAGGTCTGAGATGCCATCTATCCAAGAGTAGAAATTTCATTATTGTATTTAGGAGACAAACTATTTAACAAGATTTCTTTAGCATCTTCATCTTCTATTTTAGCTTTGAATTCTACTAGTTGTCTAATGAGAGACCTTGGATTATTTATATGACTTGACATAGAATCTCTATCACCCATTTTGAAACTAAATAAATGGAATTTTAGCAAAAACTTTGCATTTACTGCTTTTTCTCAAAACAATTTATTTATATTATACCAAATTTTAGTGGATGTCCTTTCCAAGTCTACATAATATAGCTCAATGTTTGAGAGGGCAAGACCAATAATGGCCTTTGCTGTGTCATCTCTATTTTTCCATTCCAATGGCTTATCCTGATCTATAGGTGGTTTTTCTTTTCCACTTACAATTCCCATAAATTCTTATTCATTAATTGCATCTAGATTTTCACCTTCCAAGTGTGAAAATTGAGACCAAAATATTTTTCAAATGGAACATCCATTTTTTTAAGAATTGACCAGAATAAGATGTCGATTACCCTGATAATGCATCTGTATAATAGATAAATCTTTAAAATTTTGACCACAATTTGACTAAAACTAAAAACATTAAAATAATATAAACCAAATATACTTGACATAAATTACATTAATCTCAGTGACACTCATAAAAAATATTCTTGATGACTGAAGAATCAAATTTTAAAAAAAAAACTACTTTTGAATTTTTGATAATTTAAACATATGACTAATTAAAAGGTTTATATCAAAAATGACTTGCTATAATCTAAAATGCTATTGACCAAACTATAACAAAAAGAAAATCTTACCATTAATAAAATTAAGCACATAAACAACAAACTACAAGCTTATGCAAAACCAAATAAGGCATAGAGTTGGATACTCTTAGATTCACCTCAAAGAACTATTCACTGGGATTTGAGGTATAAAACCTTATAGAATGCATAGCTAGATACATATAGATGATCTAAGAAATAATGCACACTAGTTATGATAAATTGGAATGATTAGCTGCTATGTTCAATTCATAGATGGGTCAACAATCATTTTTTTGATGCTTGGGTCTTACAGAATCTAAGCATCTTCTTTATATAATTATTAGCATAATCGGTAAGAGGATAGTGCTTTAAAACTAAGTTACTCCTATCATTGAATGTTGATAATATAAATTATAGATTGAATATATTAGATGCATAATAGTACCAATAGAATTATATGAACCAAGAGATATCTCATAAATTTTTATCTAATGTAGGCTAAATTCTAATTTTGACACTAAATTCAACACAAATTTGAGCCACAAACTTTGTGATATGATTTCACTAATTTTTTTCATTCTTTGTTTACTAATCCCACCTAGATCATAGAGGGGAGAATGATTGGGCCAAGACAAGGAGCTTATGTCAAAACTCAAGTGAGGGGAGAGAGCTCATGGAGAGAGCTTGCATGAAGTGTAGGAATTTACATAGACATTGTATAGGGTGCTCATGGAGAGAGCTCACAAAAAACCTAGAAAAAATGATAGTAAGATATTGGTATGTAATGATGGATGACCCCCTTCTTGTCAAATCTACTAGATAAAATGATATGCACAGGTTGGTGAATGGAGATGGTTGCATAGAATAATCATGATGAAGGAATTAATATCAGGTTGAGACTCTCATCTTAGAGTCAATAAGTCAAATTCTGTGGTACCAAATGATAATTTTCAGACAAGATCAATGTAAAATACATGTGAATCATTTACATTCACTATCGAATAGGAAGATGTACAATTAAATAGGAATTTGGATCTCTTCAAAATAAGGAATCTTATGTTATCTTAAATCCTATAATATTGAGTATGTTAGACTCACAAAACAACCATACGTAAATACCTTATCATTTTTCCCTCTTTGACATTAATGACAAAGATCATATATACTCTCACAAGGTCATCTACATAGTCCTCTGATCTTAGGATCTAAATACTTAAAAAAAAACTAGAAAGCTAGCTCCCCCTTTATCCATGCATACTTCTCAAGCCATTTTGAGTTAGCTATCCCTAACTCCATGTATACTTGAAACTACAAATCAATTATTTACAATAGATACAAGACTCATTTGCATACACTCTTTATAACCCTCTTGAAGACTCCATTAGCCCTCATGCTATCAATGGGTGCCATGGAGACCTAATTATCATAAAACATTATCTTTGGATAAACAAAGCATAATCTTATTTAAAACATTCATTCATAAGCAAAGAAATATATGAATATAAAACTTATGACCTTAAAGTCATCTCCATCTCATATGCATCATCAATTTTTGCTTCAAGATTCAAAATACATCATGGTTTAGAACACTTCATATCTTCTTCAAGGAAACATATAGTCAAACAAGTCTGTGAGACCTCATACATAGTGATAGACCTCATCCATACATCATGGATTAGAACACTTCATATCTTCTTCAAGGAAACATATATTTAAACAAGTCTGTGAGACCTCATACATAGTGATAGACCTCTATCACACCAATGACTCTTTCATAATATGCAAATAAGGACACATCAATCATATCCACAAATAAAAGAAACATTTAAACCAACTTAAAAAAATCACACTGAGTCCAAAAAGCCTTATCAGAGTCAATATAATTATGATAACACACCTTAGGGTTTGAAGACACTAGAAGACTTAAAACCCTCATCTCACTATCATAAGAGTCTTGAGCTCATTCATCATTTTTGAGGTCAAAATTGAACAAGAAAACTATTCCTACATGAACAACATGGCCTAAATAATACCTCCATTAAATTATATCAATCATCTTAATAGACCAAAAGCACTATATAACTCAAACAAGTCACCAATGTATGCCATTCATAATACCTTAAGACTACATTCACTTTCATTTAGTTTCTCAAGATCAGACCTTTATGGTCTCAAGAATACCTTCAATATCTCTCCCTGTTATCTCATTTATCATACTCAAATGATATAGTCACCTTATTATATCATTACAAACTTAGATTTATTATGAAAATAGAAAACTTCTCAATCTAGAATAGCCAACCACCTTCTCTTCTTAGTCCTAAAACATATTCATGTCAAGCTATAGGAATGATCATCTTCAGCACATTGTTATAGTCCTTGCATCATGTCATCATGTTTCCTATATGACCTTATAAGGTCACCAACACATCATGACCATGCCTCTTTAGACAAATATATCATGTATTCTATCTATACACAGTTAAGACCTTGTTTCAAGCCTTCTGAGTAAATAGTCTCTACATTTAATAGTATTGGTCTTGAATACCAATCTATGACTCATGTACACTCTTGAGACTCATGATCAATGAAATCCTATATTGGATTTTGTTACCTCAAATCATATATTATTATCCACCATAAAAATTCAAATAAGTACATACTTTTATACCATATAAAGGCTCAAACAGAGCTAAAATAGGTCTCAATAACTTACTTCAGGCTTCTAACAAACACTCTACTCATTTATGACAACTTCAAACAATCAACTTAGTTTTCTCTAACTTGATGACTAAATTTATTATTCACTTATATATCTATTTGTGATGATGTAAATCACTTCATAACATCTTCTATCAAGGCTAAAACAATATTTTACAATCTCAATTTGATTTAACACCTCAACCAAGTAACATCTTCCTTTTATCACGTTAGCTAACCAAGTAGACCACCTTGGAATGCCTTGAGCTATACCTTTCTCTTAATATGTCTTCAAATTCATTCAAAATTGTCAATATTAGGTTTTATCTTTGAATTAGCTGTTATATAGTCCTTCTGAGCTACCAAATGGTATCTTTGATAGTCTTTCAATTCTTCAAACAACTTTGCAATCACCATCACTGCAAACAAGATGAATATAGTCCTCATCACACTTTATGCTACTTAGGATCACCTATAGGATATCGAGCCTCTTAAAAAATTACCTAATTTGATACCAATTACTAGAAGTATTTATTGATATGGGGGTGGTTAATCAGTTACATAACAATAACTATTCAATTCCATTCATCATTCCATGAAGCATTCATTCACATGAAAGATCAAAGCATACATAAAAAACCACATAAGCATATCACAAGAGAAAATAAGAGATATGTGGGAAAAAATTATGGGGGATAAAACCAATTAAACCATGCATATGGACCACAGTCCTAAAAATTCAAGATACAGAGTTTAGTGAAGCACCAACTTCACAAGGAGCCCCAAACCCTACCTAGTTAAGCACCCACTCAACTAATCTTTTGCAAGCTCTATCTTACAAGGAGGATCCAAACCCTAGGTATATTTAGAACTAAATAAGTAACATATAATATATTAAAATATAATAACACCTATTTATAATCTTCAACTAATAATGACCTCCTTTGTTTTCACTTGTTACCCTTCAATCTCACTCAACCAGCCTTTTAAGCTTACTAGCTCAACACACCTCTTTTAGGCTCATCAGGTCCATTGACTTAGTCATCCACATAAAAAAAATATGTTATATAAAAATTTATACTATTATTATCCATTTTTGGTTCCTTAATTATCTTATCCTTCTATTTCAAAGGATATCTCCTTCGCTTGTATCTTCTCTTGTCTAACTAGCTCAAATAGGCTAATTAGGCCTTATTTTTATACTCAACTCTTCCTTTCACCCATATTGGCAAGAAAATATACCTTAAATGATTTAATTATACTTTTAATAGGTCCAAAATAACGTCACATGAGTGATAAAACCACTCCATAGGTTGGTCATATCCCTTAAGGATAAAAACCCTATTAGGCCTAATAGAGAACTAAAAGAATTAGGCCTTCTCTAAGGCACACGATAAACTTAGACCTCTTAGACCATATTTTTTATTTAAAAATGATTTAAAAACTTATAATATCACTTTAACATACCTATTATATTCTCACATTTTTTCCATATGACCTTTAGGTCAAACTCACTACTTGATCCATGTTAATAGGCCTACTCACCATTAGCCCTTCACACACCCAAAAAATATGCCTTAAAAAAATGAAGCATTTAGTTGAATTTATCAAATAAATCACTAAAAACACACATTAATATATAATTTATGACTTATAAAACCTATACATTTCCATTTGACATCATTAAATAGGCTAGTAGGCCTCAAGAACTCTCTTGTTATAAGCTCACTTAGAACTGTTAGTTATTGTAAACACATAATCAAAAAAAATTGACTCTCCAAACTTTATTGAGAATTTAAATGACTATAATTTAATTAATATGATCCTTATATATTTTTATAAAATTTTCATATTCATTGGATTCTTCAAATTAGGTCAGAGGACCTCAAACTCACTTATACAAAGCGACTACTCAAACTGCCTGTAGCCTCTAAAAACATAGTCATGAATAACTTTGTCATTAGTAATTGAAAGGAAATTTTTAGGAAATATCATGAACATACATATATTTTATGAGTCTTATATATCAATCCTAAATGGATAGATATCAAACTCTAGAGATAATCATTGGTCTTATAGACCAAGTTCTCAAGCCTTTATCTTATTGTCTTAACACAGACTACTAAGTCATTTTGGCTTCCACATTTCAATATATTAACCTATCTCTCCACATTTAATATATAATTAATACTTAATTTAAATTTAAAAAATAATAAATAAATACATTGGATGCACTTACTCTTTTCATAGGATCTCACACACTTCACTTCCCCTAGCACATCAAGAACTATAAAACACTGCAAACATCAAGTCATGGAAAGAAGACATTTTAACACATAAAAAATCATAATAATTATCTTTAAATACATTTAAAACTTCATAAAACCTAATTATATAACCCGAAAACACAAAAATAATATGATCTAATGGAAATTTTTCTCTTGTAAACCATTCTCACTCTCATGGGTTTTGTTGTCTTGACTTATACAGTTAAGTCACTTTAAGAGCACCTTATAGATTATATGTGAGTATCATCACCACTTCTAAACCAAGTGAATAATATTTATATGTCTTTAAAAAATACCCTAAATAAATGGATGCATCCCTATTCACTTTAAACTTATCCCTAAACACATTCTCACACTTGCCTACTTTTTCTCATTGTTTTCATTGTTAGCCATTTTAGACATAGGTCATCTTGGGTGAAAAAATTATTTATAAATAGGATGTAACGTAATAAAATAAAATAATGGACCTAAATAACAAGTCTTGACCTTCAACCTCCATCAACTTTTATGCATTGACCTAGTCAACCCTGCCTATAGCATCAAATTCTTTAGAAACAAGGAATTTCTTGTAGCTTCTACTCACTACCCTAACATACCACTACCACATAAACATTTATGGAGGAGTAATATACATTATACTAACATAAAAAAATATTTTACAATCCATTTTTTTCCCTTTCCAACAAGTTTTATCCAATCAGGTCATTACAAGGGTTATGGAAGGGTTTTAGACCAGTTAACCTCCTTAACGATTATTTATACAGATTTACCCATTAAATCAAAAAATAATGCTTGGAAATCCTTATTATTGACCTTTTACATATCTCCTAAAATTATCATGACACCATGAAAAATTTACACGTTCCAATAAGCATCTAAACTTCATTCTTGAGCTCTCATCTCTTTATTTTGCATGCATAGGAGACTTCAAAATGTGATTTCTTGTCTTCTCCTTCAATACCTAACCTAAAACATCATCAACATTCTTGAAAAAAACTATAATAATTTTATCTATTCTATCATGTGCTTTATCCTCTTGAAAACTCATTTTGACCTCTCATTAGACCTCACTAAGTCTCTTTGCACACTAGGCTTAATATTGATAGTTATATTTTGATCTTTGAACACACTTGAAAACTTCTTGTCTGATCTCAACACCTTATCCAAATATATAATTCACTCATACCATGCTCACACATTGTTAACCTTATTAATACAGGTCTCACACTTCTCTTCTTAACATGTTATTAGGCTCGTTCTATCACTCTAGGTTTCTCATGCAAGGACTGAGCCTCAAAACCTAACCTTAAAAGCTTATTTTCCTTATACAAATGTGTACACATTTTCAAATATCCTCTCATATTCTATACTAATGGTTACTTACCTTCAGGATCATGCATCTCTATATTAACATCACTATGCCTCTACCAACTATGTCCATGCTCAAGGAACTAGACCATCAACCAGACTTACTAGGTACCACGCCTTGAGACCTTGTTACTGTAGATGCAATTTGAAACTTTTTAACATGCCAAACCACCTTTTTACTATGCTCAACTATTGTTTCACATATTTTTACAATGATTTTCATATCACAATAGAGAGCCAAGATCTTAAGTAGAACTCAAGAATATGTTAGGTCATGCTTGAGCTTATCATGAATACTTATAATACTACTTTACATGATCACCTCTAGGACATCAATGACCTTCATCTACCTTTGACATCAATGAAAACATTAATTCCATAAACACAACAATGGAACATACCTCAATAATAATGTGGGTGAACTTACAGACTTTCATCCGTTATATTGGGATTGATTTGGGATCATCCCAGGGCATGACTATGGATATTTAACTTCAAAAATAGAGTATTCATGAATAGTCTCCAAAAAATGCACTATCACCACCGAAAGTTCAATCTAATTTCTTACACATAGGTCAAATAATGTTATGAGTATTTGGTTAGTGGTTTTATAATTTCTAAACATAAGGGGAAAGGTTTGTTTGATTCTAAAGAACAAACACAAAAGAGAGGGAAGGGTAAGGCATAAAAAGAGGCCTTTAGGTCTAAAATGAGCTCAATACATTATTAATTGAACCAAGTGACTATGCTAAAGTTATAACACTATAGGCCAAGTTTCACTACATTTTTACCTCCAAGAACATACAATGGGAAGAGTCTGATGGAACCAACAATATGCCTTCAATATCAGCTATCACTATTGATGAGTAATAGGAGTTTATTATGGAAAACATATAAACATCATATGAGAATTTGTATATTGACACAAAAATTATAAGCACTGCCAAAGGGAAAACAAAATAAATCACACAATAATTATAATAGATAATCACATCATAACCATAGTGGACATAAAGAAACAAAGTGTTAATCCACTTAACCTAACATTAATAATCATTAAAACATGAAGATGAAATATAATTGAAACACAGAAGAGACCCTCTTGTAAAAAATAGAGATTGTATTCATTAAAAAGAGTAAAATGTTATTATAATAATTAATTTGAGCCAATTTTATAGTCTAGAGTGGTATAATTATGGCAAAGTCACTTAGTTTAATGACTAATGCATTACAATCACTTTAGACTTGGAATCCCCACTTTTCTTCCTTACCCTACCCTCTCTTTTGTGTTTTTTCTTTAGAATCAAAGTACCTTTTCCCCTTGTATTTAGAAATGATAAATCCAATACTCAAATACTCATAATAATTTTTGACCTATGTGTAATATATTAGATTTAAATTTTGATGGTGATAGTGCATCTTTTGGATACTATTCATGCATACTCCATTTATGAAGTCAAATACCTATAGCCATACCCTATATTGATCCTAGATCAGTCATAAAATGGAGGATGAAAGTAAGTAGTTGTCCCAACCTTCCCCTTTTTAATGAATGACCAATCTCATGGGTGTTTTATGAGAAGGATTAAATTGGATGGAACAATAGATTACCCTAAGGCTCTCTCATAGCTTCTCAATAGATCCCTTATGGCCTTGATCTCTTGAAGCCTAGGTAACACAAAAAGAATTATGTCTACAATTTGTAAGTGAGTTTGATCCATTTACCCCATTGATGTGTGTATCCCTTTTATTGCTCCCTTTTCTCTAAGGGATCTTATCTTTCTTGCCAAAGCTTCTGCCATAAGGATGAAAAGATAAGGAGATAATGGGTCCCCTTTTCTAAGACCCCTGGTAAACAAGAAAAAGGCTTTTAGAGATCCACTTATCATTACCATGAACTTAGCAAATGTATAACAATTTTGAATCCACCTTCTCTATTCTTCGATACAACCAAAATTTTGGAGTATCTTATCTAGAAATGTCTAATCTAATTTATCATATACCTTTGTTATATCCAATTTTATCAACATTAATTATCTTTTACTTGCATTTAATGAATGAATTATCTAGTTTGATATCACTATTCAATCAAAAATTTGCCTTCATTTTTAAAAAAAAACCCTTGTTCCTCTGAAATAATTTTTGGGAGGAGGTCATCTAGCCTATTTGCTATAACCTTTGATATTATCCTATAGATGGTATTATAGAGGGAGATTGGTCTAAAGTCCTTTAGCCCTCTACTATCTAATTTTTTGGGTATAAGCACAAGAAAATTAGATGTTATCTACTCAAACTTACATCCTTGTGAAGATTGTTCAGGTCTTTATAGTTTAGAGTAACATGGAAATAATACTAGGTTGTGGGTGGCCTAATAGTGGATTGAGTATCTAGATTATAGGTCTATCTCCCCTTGATACATCAGTTAGGCTCTCTATATTACACTACTATCTTGTAAGGGAAAAGAGAGGAAGATAACATGAAATAAAATCTACCTAATGGGGTGATACACCAAAATACCTCCTTCACTTGTCTAATCTACACTAAGAAAGCTGAATAATGACATGAACCTGATTACACTACTCAAATAAAGGGGTCTCCAAACATAAGTGTTTCACATAGAGGATATTAGCTTGATGCATAATCTAAGGTAATTGATTAGTAGGTATATCAAATCCACTAATGAAGGATTAAAATTTCCATACATAAAACGCTATTCAATCACATTATTTAACCTATAAGGAGGATTAACCACCTAAAAATAGGTAAATAGGAGAGGAAAAATGTAAGGAAACATTCACTATCACTGACATTCATCTACAAACCATAAGCATACACTAGTCACAAGCATTAAGGAGGCCAAAATTTTGTCTTATTTATTTCATAGAGCCAAGTACAAGTGTTTTTTAGTAGGGCTCTACCACAACTTAGGTTAAGGATGATTAAAATTTTAAAAAATAGGCATACTTAAATATAAAATGGGAAAGGAGAGAGAGAGAGAGAGACAAAAGCCTAAAAACTAGGAATGAGTCATCCATATAGTCATCCTTCCACTCCTACATAGTAATTACTATATTCTCTCTATTTCCTCTTGGAAAATGGTGTAGAGGTAAAGGTAAGCTTGTTGATGAATGTTTGAAGAAGTCTTAGCATTGATTATTGAAGTTTGACCACTTAAACTACCTATATCCTCGCTTTCATGTCTTCATTGATGAATAAGTCATCTTCCATGAAAATAAGTCTTCAAGGATTTATTAATTCCTCCATTTAATACTTACCCTCATCTATTTATGAGTAATCTCCACTTTTTGGGGAGTGTTAGAAATCTCTTGAATCTCATTTGACTTTGTCTCCTTGCTTGGCGTAAGAGAGAGGAAAGGTCTTCCTAGGATGTTGATTTCAAAACTTCTTATAAATAACCTATTAACTTTTTATTTCTCATAAAGTGTCATAGGAGGTATGTTTCACCTTTATAATCATGTTGAATAGATTATATACATTAATTTGGTGATTTGACCACTTAAACTCTTTCTTTTACAATGAGGCATAGAAGGCAGAAAACTTGATTTTAATTTTATGAAATAAATTTTAATCCATTAATGTCCTCTAAAAATTATACCATACAAGAAAAAATACACTTGGATTCATCAAAAAGTTTAAGATATCTGATTTTGCACCTTTACCTTGTTTTCCTCTCAACTCCTTGTAGCCCTCAAAATAGGTAAGCTTCCTTATGTGGAATAATTTATGGAGTATATTGGAGAATTGAAGACATATTTGAGGACCCAGTATCCCCTTACATCTCCATAATAAGTTTCAAGACCTAAATCTAAGTGCAAGTACACTTTTTATCCCATTTTCTCTCTCTAATTAGGCCTAATTAGGTCTCCTTGCCTAGAAATTATGTTTTTGCTCAAATGTCCTCCCACACATGTGAAAATTCTAGGAATTGTTTGATTAAATTTAACCATGATAAGACCATTATCCATTCCAATTTTTATCTCTTGAGATGCTATATAAATGGGTGAACCAAGAAATGGTCAAAACCCCTAGTCTAGGTGCTTGTATAAGATTAAGAGGCATTTAAAGTGTCTTTCATTAAATTTTCAGGTTTTTATTATTTAAATAGATTCATTGAGGTCTGTAACACATTTTAAAAACTCAATACCCTAAGGATAGGCCTTTTAAATAAATATATAGGCCTGTAACCTCTCTTTTTAGCTTGTAATACTGAGTTTTCTTCATATTTACGCCAAGTTGCCAACTTGCTTGTTATAACATTGTATGAGACATAAAAATGAAAATTTTAAGGTTGATGAACCTATATCCAGTTTCAATAGACATATTTTCATGATTTATATACCAACTCATATCTTGCTTCTTCACATAGACACCTACATCCATGTTTTTCAACCTATTTCATACACATGTATCATCAAATGTAATATAAGTACCATAATCAGATATTTATAAGAGTTTTATGAATCATTAATATAAATTTAGTATATACTAGTCAATTTTAAGGAATTAGAATGCATTTTTCCTTCAATGGGTCACTAGGAGGGTTTAGACAACCTATAATTAGCCTAAGTTTTTAATGATCATTCATAAAGGCTAGGGCCTTCCATGAACTATCTCCACCTAGGTTTTAAAGAGTATAAGGGTACTCAAATTTCCACTAGATAATCACCCACAATGTATCTTTTTATGTAAGATCTAAGCAAGTTTTAGAGACACTCAAGCAAGCTCTATGCAGTTTGTGAGGTTTAGAGGAAAAACTTATGCTTAAGAGTCTTCTTAATGATGTTTGTTACTCAAAACACATAAAAATGGCTTGAAACACACCCTATGAGGTGATATAATGTAGTTTTAATTAATTTTATATGTCAAATGGCCAATAACAAGCTTTGTTCACACATGAGGTTTCTTGGCAAACTAAGCTTCTTGATCCTACAAGCTTGTTTCTATTATCTTTACTCATAAAAAGACATAAAAATGGTTTGTAAACATCTTCCATGATCTTTGAGCATTCCCAAAACCTTATTTTTCAACCCAAGTCATTTATTTCAATATCATTTCATCTCTCCCTCTATTTTTCATATTGAAACCTTCTTGACTGTAGGTGCGTAAAAGACCCTTTTTTACTACAACTTTGAAGTGATCCTCATCTATTATCCTTCTAAGTGGATTTTAAACCTATTGGTTCATTTGAAATAATTAATTAACCTGATTGAGACCTCTCAACTATAAATATGTATCTGGAGGTTCAAGATCTTGTAATGCTCTACACATAGGCCTTAATGGGGTTCACTGAATATACTAACATAGTTGTTAAGAATATTATTGCTTGCATTATTTTATCATTATAATACTAGTAGCTACATAAAAAATCCCCTAAGGGTATTAATTAGGTATATTTTCATCTTAACAATAAAATCTCAATCATTTGTTGCTTCAAATCATAATCTTTTCTTCTCACAAAATTGTATACACATACTTCAAATCACCTAAGTTAGACCATTTTGATTATAGGTCGCCAAGGAGGATTAATGTTGAAAATGGATTCAAATAAAGGTTTATTATTTTTCCTTAATTGATTCTTATTTATAACTCCATAAACACATATCCATTTTAACCTTAGTTCTCATATGAAATCTTGTAATCTTCTCAAGTAAGCATAACTGTGTGAGTGAAGAATCTCTTGGATGTAGGTGAATACATAGGTTGTAAAGCATTATTTTGATCATCTTCTTAGGTTATGTTCAACATATATTTTGGTCTCAAATTATCCTTTTTACCTGAATATTCATTGACCTAAACTTCAAGTTCCAATATGTGGTGTTGTTCTTCTCTTCAATGCTTGAAGATGAGTTTATTTTTCAAGTAGGCTTGTAAATAACTCTCTAGTCTTGTATAGAATCCTAACTGAGTGTTGAGATTTTATAAGTGTCTTTCGCCCCTATGTAAACCTATATCAATAATTCATATCTTTCATTACCTCCAACCTTATTCTAGCCTTCAAAATATCATCTTCTTATGCAAGAGTTATAGTGTTTTATATGAGAAAGGAGACCTATAGGTCTGCAAAGCTGTAGGTCTACCTTTCTTATCAGTTTAAGAATTTTAGGTCCATGATTCATTGATAAAAAACTATAAATTTTATCTAATATATATTTCATGAAGTTTTGGACTTCATATAATGCTCTTAATGTGATACTTAGACCTTTATTTATGGGCAGACTTGTACATAACCATCTAGGCTTGTTACTATACAAAAACCCATTTCATTGCCTTAAGTAATCTTGATGGTATTTGGAGATTATTTTGGAATAAATTCATGATCTTATTTACTTTCATACATACCTCCTAATCCTCCATACAACACACGATATTAGTATCTTCTCTATTATGCCCATGATGGGCTTATATGTGTGTTCTACTAGGCCTAGACCTTTCCTTTGTGTATTTCACCTTTGTTTAAGCCATTAATTTTTATTTGTGAGTGTTTATAATACATATGATTAATTTTCATGATTTAATGGAGTATATATTTCTTAAATTTCTCAATATTACTTCATGAGGATCAATATGTATCTCCCAAAAGGATAAAACTTATAGGTCTATGTTTCAATGTATGAAGACTCCATGAGGTCTATCTTGACCTTCTCAAACCTCATATTCACCATAAATTAATTAATATACTTAATTTTATTTTAAATACAACCCTACAGCTCTGATAATTCAAGGTGAATCCTTCTCAACTCATTTAATACAAATAAACCTATAACACAATCTTTGATAGTCAACTTGAAATTTACTAAGAGACACTGATATAGGATAACCAGACATGTTATAAATCCTTAAAAGTATTGGAAGGATTGTGGAGGAATTTATAAAATCACTTTAAATCATTTTGACTTGTATAAAAACCTAAAACAATGAAGAAACAAATATAGTCATATTGCAAATTATGCCAAGGAATAGTTTTATTATCAAACTAAGCCCACACATGTCGTGTAGGGATTTTAAAATAATGTAATATGTCTAAAAAGGTCCCCTATATCCTCATAAATTTATCTCATGTATTAAACCATTTTTAAACTTCCATTTTGAGGAGAAACAATGAGCTAGTGGGGTTGACTAGCTCTTTCAGTTTGCCCTGCCTTCTTAGCGATTGTTCATAAAGGAGAGGGGATGGATATGACAACCAATGCCATAAATTTAAATCTTAAAATGACCCCTACCTCTAGAAAAAAATATCATTCTCCAACTCTCTCTCTCTCTCCTATCCATATCATCCACTTAAAAAATACCTTTATGAGTTTGTAAGGAGAGAAATGGAAGAGAAGAAGCATGTTTTGCACTTTTAAGACCTATAAAAGCTTTTAAATCATGTATATTACCTATATAATATCAATATACACTTTTAATGTGTTTTAACCTAAAGTTAGGATCTTGAAGTCTGTACAAGTGCCATAAATTGCTTGTTTAGAGATAAAATTGAAGTAACTAAACATAACTTATCATGAAAACTGATGATCTAACATTATCTTGACAACATGCACATTATAAATCATACTTAAATTATTTTATTTTGAAAAAAAAAGAGCATAAAACTCCTTAATTTATCCCAAAAAGTGACTTAAATGACTTTAGAGTGCATGATAAGCATGGTGAAAGACTAATGTAGGGTTAAATGACTTAAAGAGCTTTGGAAAGCCACATTTAAATTTAAATGACCTATTCACCATTGGATTTAATGATCCATGAAATATATTACCATGATAATGCTTAATTTGGCCACAATTAATACCTAGGTTTCTCCAAAAACCTTAAACTTTGTTAAATTGCCTTAATCTCATCAAACAAGTTTAATATACTTTGGGCCAAGTGCCCAAGCAAAAGGACCTAACTTGATAGACTATGTACCATCTTGACACATCATGGCATACTCCTAGGACCTAATAGATTTAGTGTTGACTAATTTTACCCCTATGTCAAATTAAATCAACCCCCTTACATTTTTAAACTTTCTTAGGCCTTCCTAGGTTTGAAATTGTTCACCATGGTCATTAATGAGGTCACATAATGTGTTATAATCTTTTGTCATTTTATCTAGTTGGTTTTAAGTTATTTTATGCCACATTTTGGGTCATTTTTATGAAATGTACAATTATCCACAAGATTAAAAGTGTGTCAAGAGGTTATCTAATGTACAATATGTCAGATAGGTGTCAGATGGTAGTTGTGAAACTAAAAAATGTAGGTTCAGCATCTAAGAAAGGAGATGAACTATAAACAAGGCAATTTTAGTTAGTTATACAGACTACATAACCCATATTTCATGTGTGGAGGATTTTATAAGGTTTGTTGAGATCCCTATAGGTCTTTCTCAAGCTTAAGAGGTTTTGATATATCTAAATTTGAGCAAAATTGGTTTATCTCTTCTATCACTCTATTGGGCAGGTCAACAAGGTCAAATGGTTTTCCTTCAGTATGGATAGTAGAAGTAGATTTGGATTGAATGAATTTGTTGGATGAAATTATTCCTTATTACCTTTCATTTCATGTTCATGGTCTTCATATTGATGGTATGTAAGGTATGAATAATCACTAAGACTACCAACACCTCCAAACTACCTACATAACCCTAATGGCTTCAATTTCCTCTTATGATTTCCTTGGTCTATGTGAATTAAATGGTGTACATAGTATTTTAGAGCATGTTCAACCTTATCAAGTTATTTTCAACTAGTTTTGCATGTGTGAACATGAGTAGATAATCAAGAGTATCTCTCTTATGCAAGGAGTGAACACCAATGGTTTATAGAACATGATTTGATAGTTATAGTGAGTTTCATGTTCTATTAAGGGATTCAAATCAAGGTAATACATTGGTGTTTAACCCCTCAAGGCATGACTATTGGTCATATTATCCATTCAAGGTTTGATCTCAAAATAATAATTGATATAAGGTAAATCCATGACACTTCATATAATCAAACAGTCTTGAAACAAGCACTTACAAGTTGTTACATCAAAACCAATCATGTCCAAACCTAAAATGGAGACCAAAACATGTTCAAAAACATTGGATCTTGTTTTTACACCTCAATAACATTCATGAATTAGGATAAGATCACTGTGTGGATGATGCAACCATTAATTACATTTATATTTAGATGGAGAGATAAAAAATTTAAAAAGTTTTGAAGGAGATGATTTACCTTAATATCTCTAACAGAGGATTCTGCCTCAAAAAGTAGCATCTCATGTTGAATGTTGATGAAATCTTGGTAGGTCTAAATGTCTTATTTATTATAACCTATACCTATAAGTAAAAAAATTTCACAAAAGGAAATGACCAAGTAAAGAGAAAACAATGGTAAAGTGGGGTTTCAATCCAGTGAGGTTTCTGATGGAAACACTCAAAAAACATAGTGCCTTTGAGCCCAAATGAACATGTAGCTTGCAAGTGACCTATTCATGATGGTAATGGTATGAGATCATGATTCCAATGAATGAGAGAGTTAAAACATGTATGGAATGTCCTAGTGACTTGAAGAGGAACCAAATAATTGAAAGATAGTAGTCAAGTACATATCACCATTTATAGGAATATCTCATATTCCCTAAATAACATCTACATTTTGGTTGATACTGTAGACCTACAATTCATTAATGGTGAGAGATGGTTACATGATCCCAAGGCATTAAATTAGCTCAATCATGTATGAGATGATCCCAATGACCTTAGAGGGAATCAAAAGAGTCAAATGCAGTCTTCAAACACTAATCAACACCTACATTAAACCTTTTGGTTTCCCTAATATACACATCTATGATTTACCATAGTCACAGACCAGTCTAAAACAATGAAAGGTAAAATCTTGGTCATATGGAAGTGTGTAACATGTAATAATAATGTACATGTCACTCTCATTTTTATATTCACATCTTCATAATATTTTAATAGCAAAGGTTGATCAAAATGGGTTTTTGAACTTCACACTCAGTCATCTACAGTTTACTACAATCACACCTCTAAAAGCTAGTCTTAAGAGTTTGAGATATTAAGGCCTATATAAACATAACCAAGGCTTGAAATTTATTAAAAAATGTCCTCATGATTTTCCAAAAACCTACATGGTCTCAGTTAGACTAGACTGATATAAGATGTATCCTCTATTTTATCTCAGATAGAGGGTACTCCTCAATGAAGACTACCTACAGACATAGTACATGAATGGTGAGAGTATGAAAGTAATAGTCTTAAGACACCATGTTAAGATGTGTAGAGACTCATTAAAGGTTAATTGAGATGAAAAACACATAAAACCACTAAGATCACTCGTAGGTGTTCAAATACTCCAGAAACATAGTCTAGGCCTGTTAGGCTAAAATTGTACATGAACCCTAATGGCTTAAAACTTAAATAATATAACCATATTACCTTCCCAAACACTTTTATATCCTTAAAGGGATAGTTAAGGACTGATAAGAACAACAATATTGAATATAAAAATCTAGGACTAGTCATTTTGGCCTAATTTAGTCTTAGGGGTACTTAGAATATAAGAAGGAGCTCAAGGAGTCATCTTCTTTAGCTCATATCAGTATAGATGAGCTTCATGGTGCTTCAAGTAGATATTAATATCTGAGGGGGGTCCTATACTCTAAATCGTTAGGATAGTATTGAAGGTTGAATGTCTAACCTTTATGAATAATCACTAAGAACCTAAACCACCAAAAACCCTCTTAAAAAGCCAATAGATAAAAAATGAATGTAAATGCATCCAAGAGGGGTAAATTAACCTATAAACTAACTTTGACCTATTTTTAACTCTCCCAAGATCCTCACCATCCAATTTTTCCATACCATCACTTGTACAAACAGACCTAATTCTAGGTTTTTTTCAAGTTTTGAGGTATTCTACAAGTACATAAGGGAGTAACTAAATGAAAATCATTGTTTAAAGTGTTTATATACTTTTTATATCTCCTTATACTCAATAATTACCTTTGTTATACATGAAAACCTCTTTGTTAGGTTGGTCACTACATGCAATCTTGAATAAGAAAGTGAGAAACAACATGATTGCCTAAGTTTTAGATGAGAAGTGTTTGTCTTAAATATTTTTAGGTATAGTTGATATACCAAAGGACAAAGAGGTATAAATTATTTTTCTACCACTTCTTCAATTTAACCTCCATGAAGAACTGTAGGTCACTTAAGTGATAAGTGTGAAGATCTAGTCCTAGAAGACTAGTGAGTGATTGCAAATAGTGAATGACAAGTGGTGTAGAGGATTTCATTAGTAGAGGGGAATATAAGGGTTATTATAATATTTTTAATACCTTTTTAGGTTACTACAAATATGTCAATGAATAATATAATATTTCTAGATAGTTAGTGGATTTCCCATCAATAAGGCAGTTTCATGAAGGATACAAAGGGTCTCTATGCCAACTTTATAAGAATGATGAATTTTTTATGGACACTTATCCAAGATAGCTCCATAACCTTTTTTCCACTTCATTTTATTGCATTGAAACTAGTATACAAGTCTTGACACTTGGCCTTGTGACCCATCATATTACTTATTCTCTCTCCTCTCCTATGTTCTATATATGCAAGCCATTTTGGCATTGCAAAGGATCACACCTAGTATGGCAAAGCCTTGCTAGTTTGAGTACTATATTTTCCTTTGAATAAATATTTATAATATATTTTTGAGTTCATAAATTATTTTCTATGTGTGTGAAGTAGTGCATAGTATAATGACAATTGATAACTATTTATCCTTGTGTTTTCTTTACTCTTTCGTGTTTGATGTAAGTAGTTCTCTCTATAATAGGTCACATGAAGTGTAGTTAGTGTATTTGTCTATCTCTAGGTGTAAGGAATAGAATTAGTGTTTAAAATTATATATCATATTCATTCACATTGATAAGTGTAATGCATATAAACTCCATGTTTGAAACACTTATGTTAGAGCAATCTAGGATGTTGAAACTAGTATTGTGAGTCATCTTTCATAGTGCAAGTATATGGTAGTCTAGTGGAGATCAATTTGGTGTATCGCCTCATTATAATAGTTTACTTTCATGTTTCCTTCTATCTCTTTTCATCTAAGAAATAAATTATTATAGGTGATAGGCTATCAAAGACTAATATAGGGAGCTACCCCTTAAACTTAGAGGTTTACCTCTACTATAGGCAACCCACAGGCCTAGAGGTAATCCAATGATTCACTCAATTTAGAGGAGACTTGAACAACCTCTCCAAGGGTGCAAAATTGAGTGACAACACTGACCTTGAGATATTTTGAAGTATTGGCAAAGTAAACATCATAAACAATTCTAATAAAGTTAACAAATATTCATTTTAAGACCTCATAAGGCACATGGTGGAATATGAATAGGGTAAACAAGCATGACAAGTAAAGTTTCAAATTATAGGGTTGACAGTTTGACATGGAAGGTCAAACATGACAATATTGGAATTAAATTATATCAACATCCTTTGATATTCCTTTGATTCTTGAGACATTACCCTTATTTCTTCTCCTATGAGGTCCCAGAAGTGTTGAAAGAAAAAATAAAGAAAACCATCTCGACCCATGAAATGGTCCCCTACCATCTTGAACACATCCCTATTAACTTCTTCAAGTGAAACATCTTCCATTAAGATACCATTTTCATATTGGGTTATCTTATGAGGGTTATTATTCACAAAATCTTCATGTTCTTCCTTGTTTTCCCCTTCCTCATGATTTAGAAATCCCTCCCAATATTTAACAAGGGATTCCTTTATCTCTTCAACTTCTTATAAGGTATTTACTTCTAGAGTCTCCAAATTTTTATATAATTCTTTTGTATTTTGATCTTATATGAAATATAAAATAATTTTGTATTTAGGTCTCCCTCTTTTAGCCATATGATTTAGGACTTTTGTTTCCAATATATTTCCTCTTTTTTACAAATATCCTCTAGTATTCTAGTTGTTTCCTCTTCCTCATTTCTAATTTTATTGAATCATGCCCCTCCATTATCAAACCCTAAATTTCACTAATTTTCTTTAAAAACTCTTGTTTTTCTTAAAATATATTTCTAAAATTAGTTTGATTCCATCCATTTAGAACCTCCTTCAAGTATTTGAGTTTTTTTGAAAAAAACATTTTCCCCCTCTCTATGGATTGAGGAATTACATTGTTAGGTGACAAAGTTGTCAATGTTTGGATTCTCTATCCACATTTTTTCAAATTGGAATAAGGATCTACCTGGTCTCTCATCAAGTGTCAATTTTATGGCTATTGTCTAATAGTTTGAGGCTGTTATTTTTAGCACCTCTATTTCCAAGATATTCTTTTGATCCAACCATTTTATCGAGGCTAGGAATTTATCTAGCCTTTTTGGATTAGTTCCATTCCCCTCCTTTTATTGCTCCATGTAAACCATCCTTGATTTTGTGAATATAGGATTGCAATAAGGGGAGATTAGTATGGTGTTAGTGCATGAAACCAAATCTAAAAAAAAACACACTAATACTAACACGTTAATCCTATCTCAAGGGGGGATCATAATAACAAAAGTAAATGCAAAAACACAACTATAATGCAAAATACAAATGATCCTTCACCTTCCTTGGATGCTCCAAATAGCTTGTTGAAGTGGATTTCTCGGCTTGTGCTCAATGAGTCCTCATCAAATGAGTTATTTGGCTTCTTCTCTCATTGGTACCAATGGCTTTGTGATGGCTTTGTATTGGATAAAGAATTGGAAATTATAACACTAATTACATAAGGCTTTGGAATGATTAGTTCATGATAACATTACACTATCCAAAATTCAAATTCAATAGACAAGGCCTCTTATTTATAGATTTTTGTAAATGACCAGAATAAACCTTAACCATTCATTTCAAGATGAAGATGTGTGGCTAAGAATCCATTCAATTTTGGAGGCCAAATTCAATAAATTCCCTCATAAATATTTTGGATAGAGAGGCATTAAAGAGGCATGGGATGGCTTAATGAGGCATGGGAGGGCTTAATAACATATTTTATGCATTTATGGCCTAGGGATGCCTTCCCAAAAAATTATGTCACTTGATGATGCAGAAATTCATAATCAATTTCTAAAAATAAATATTCAACAAGTTCCATGGAAAATTAACTTAAGCTCTTGATTTAGATTAATTAGCCTTAAGCATGATTAGTAAATTTTGGTGCAAATGTTGGCCATTGGTGCATAAATTATTCAAATTAGTCAAAATGTCATATTAGGATGCAATGTTAGATGTGTTGGATCCATTATCCCATTTAATATGTTTTCAACATAGAATAACAAAGGCACATGTTTTGTGCAAGAAATTTGATAGAAAAGATCAATCCATAGCACCTAGGTGCAAAAATGTCATTTTGACTCAAAATGATCTAATCAAAGTTAATTTTATCATAAATGGAATTACCCCATTTAGTGATACCCTGGCCAAAATCAGCACTTTTACATGATAGGTTCAAATATATAAATGTTTTGTAGTGTTTTAATCCTAAATTGTGCATTTTGGTAGAAATTGGTCAAAAACCTAGTTGGAAGTCATTATTGGCCAGTTTTAGGTGTCTATAGTTTACCCCTATTTTGGAAGGTGTTGTAAGTTATAGGCATAGTAACATCTTCTTAAAGAATGAAAAGGTATTGTATGACTACAACTTCAATGACAATGGATGAACTATATGATGCCCCCGCGAGGGAATGGTTGGCACAAGTAGGTTGAGAAATAGTCCCTCAAAAGAAAGAAGAGAAACAAGGGGACCAAATATATGAATATGAGGGGGTTAGAATAAAATTATTTTGAAAAAAAAGTTAAAATCATTGAGAATGCAAGTGGAACATAGTACAATGGTTTACCCAAAGGTGGTTATAAGTATCATACCCTGATAATGGTGACATGGTATGATAACAAAATGATTTACCCAAAGGTGGTTGTAATCATTAAGAATATGGAGCTTCCCCAGTTAGGATAAACAAACAAGATATCAACATGCCCCTATTTGGGTAAAAAGAAAGGAAATTTGGTGGCAACACAATTATTTTCCCAAATATGGTTATAATCATTGATAACTTCAAGTGGGATGATGTACAATGATTTAACTATAGGCGGTTATAATAATTAGATCCTAATTATGGAAAACATGATTGATTAGTTAATTATGGAAAATATGATGTGGGTAACTTGATACAGAGGATAAATATGAATGGGACAACTTGATAGTAGGGAGATGCTCGTTTGAACTAAAAAAGGTTGAAATTATTTTGCTGTGTAATTACTCTATTTGGGATATGATTGGGATGTTGGTGCCAAGGAGATGTTGATGCCACCCTTGCTAAGTAAACTTCTTGAACTTGTATTTTGTTATATCACTTGATGGTAGCCATCATGATAGAACACCATGATGACTAGGTCGAAAGATGCATAAGGACTAACTCCTAAAATACAATATGCAAGGGAAAATAATGCACCAATGACAAAAACTATAATGATAATGTAAACATATGAATATGGATGGATTAAAGTATAAATGCACAAGGAATCACCTAATGAACACACATAGACTAAATCAAGGCAACAATGACGAAACTAAACAAACAAGCACATAAACAACAAACAAGAAAATAAATAAATAAAGAAACAAATAATAGTTGGTCTTAATGTTAGTACAAATAAAATGATCTCAAACCTACATAGTGAACATTACCCCTATAAAATAGGCAATAACTTAGCAAAAAAACATGACTGGGGGAATAGAATAAAAGGAAGGGGGTGGCCAAGGTATCTCCATATGCACTAGGCAAGTGGATGTAGTTCTCCTAATAAATAGGAAGAAAATGATAACTAATTAAAAAAAATGTAATGGATGTGATAGAAGAATAGGAATGGTCTTTCAAAATAGCAAGTGCATGGGAGAAAAGGCCAAAAAGGATGGAGAAACTAAATGACAAGTGATTTGCTTATTACTTAGTAAGGGTTCCCAGAATCCTTAAGACAAAGAAGTGGTCAATGCTTTTGGTTTTTATAATTATTTTATAAATGTTTTTATAATTTTGGAGGTATCTCAACTCGATGAAGAATGACAAGATACTAAATCTTTTCAGCTCACAAAATGGTGAGAGTGTGGTTTAGGTTACTCATAATATAGTGAGAGTATGGCTTATGTTACTCATAAAATGGAAAGAGTGTGGATTAGGTTACTTGTGAAATGGTAAGAGAATAGCTAAGGGTGACTAAGCTGACCTCAATAAGCATCGAGCACTGCCTACATAGTCCCAAGATAGGACCTCAAGTCATTATAGTTCTACCTTACAGCAGAGGAATCTAACTAGTGTAGTAGCCAATTCAAAAAAAATAGGCATAATTGGTATAAACTCATAGTAAGACATAAGAAATGGCTAGTTGGTATGTCAAGGCATGATAAAAAAGTGTTTCCCCTAGATTTCACATAGGTAGTTTGAACTAGGAAATAATGGCATAGATCAATTATACTAATTTGCCTATAGGTGGTTATAATTAGTAACAAGACTGATGAGACATTAATTTTCCCATAGGTGGTTATAATCAAACACACTTGGTAGAGAGAACAAAACAATAAATGAAGGATGCAACTACCAAACTATTATCTTACTACTCCAAAATATTACCTCAATCTAGAATGTGTGAAACAACTATTGAAATTAGATCTAAATCCTTTTGTTGAATGTGGCTTTAGAATGAATGGAATAGAACCAAGGTTATAGGGTTGGGTAGGGTAGAAAATAACTCGGTTAATGAAAAAGGTATGGTAGAATAGATGTGCAATAGGAAAAGTGATAGGTTATTAGGATGATAGGATGGTAAAATGGCATATTACAAAGAAGAATATTGATAATATGGCATAACTTGAAACAGTCCTTATAGACAATTTACCAAGTCACTCAAGCTTAGTACCACTTAAGGTGGATAATGTTCATTGGCTCATCAAGTTCTATTCCATCAAGTATGGTAAGCTTGTATGATCCTATTTCATAGTTTGTTGTAATAATGAAAGGACCAACCTAGTTGGGTTTAAACTTGCCTTTATGCTTATTTTTGGCCATGGTATTCTTTTGGTTCTCTTTAAGGATAAGATCACCAAGTTAAATTTCTCTATGTTTCATGAATCGATTATAGTAGCCTCAAAGTCAATTTCGATAAGCTTGGATATTTTTCACTACATCCATGTGTTTCTCATCAAGTAACTCTAATTCTTATAGGTGAGCTACTCTATAGTCATTGTCATCTAGGATATCTTTGAAAGAGATGCGTAGAGATGGCAACTCGACCTCAATGGGAAGAATGGCCTCAATACCATAAACTAGTGAATATGAAGTGGCTCGTATAGGTCTAATATGATTGGTATGGTATACCCAAAGGGCACATAATATCTGAAGGTACCAATCATGACCAGCATCATTGAAAAATTTTTTGAGAATGTTGGCAATAGTTTTGTTTGATGCTTCGACCTAGCCATTACCTTTAATATGTCATGAAAACGTGTTATATGATGTTGTCCTTAATACATAACTTCTCAACATCCTTGTTCTTAAATTATCCTCCATTATCAGATATAATTTTGTAAGGGATACCATAACAGTAAATTAGATGGTTGAAAATGAACTTGGAAATTTGCTTTACAGTCACGTGAGGGGTATAGTTGTTGACTAAATTTGACCCTGCAAGTCAAATTAGAACCCCTATAAGTAAAAAATTGAGTTTTAGGTGTTTTTAGGAGTCTAATATTATGTCATATGGGGTATTATATGCCTTTTTATGGTATTCCATGTTATATTAGCCTTGGTCCTTAGTCATTTTAATCCTTTTAATCCTAAGAGTCATTTTAAGGTCAAAAAAGGGCCATTTAATGAGTTGTACAGCCTTCTAAGGAAGTGTGAAGGTGTAATAAGGGTGATGTCATGTGTCATGTGTCCTAATAGGTCTTAATCAACTATAGTAACTAAAAATTGGTAGTTTCTTCAGAAGAAAGGGTAGTTTTCTTGAAAAAAGAGAAGAGTTTGGCACTTGTACAGCTTATGAGAGAGTTTTACACATGAGAGAAGGTTTTAATATGAATATACATCTTCATCACACTCATAAAAATTATTTATATGCTATAAAAGTGATAAAAAGGCTAAAAACCATTTTATTACTTGCTTGCCTTTTTAGACATGTAGAAGTGATCAATAGGTTCATGCTTGATACGGTCAGTGGAAGAGGATTCGGGTCAAATGATTTTGGGAGGTGGTATTACACTCATATATATCCATTTACATAATAATATTTATATGAATGGTGGCCTATGCTTTATGAACCATCCTCATGAAGCTGACTATGTTTTTTTACTTGCTAATATGTGCACCCTATAGGTTTTACCTTGGTTTGGGAAATTCCATATAATTAACTTATTAAGGTTGGTTAAAAATGATGTTGAATCCCTCATAAAATTATTCCCATTCTTATTTTCATGTTTCAAATTTTTTGGATATGTCAAGTACATCAAGGTTGCAAGAGAATCATCATTATGTGTTGCAAACAGTTTTTCACCATTTTCAAGATCTTTAGGTTTTGACCATGGTTCTAGTGGGTTGTGATAGTTTCATTATCATTTTATTAATTCCCTCTCAACCCATTCACATTTAAATCTCATTATCCAAGCAATGTTCTATGGGTGCATTCAATACACTATGCATATGCAAGTAGCTCTTTGAATATATAAAGTTCTCAAAAGGATGCCATGATAGAAGGGGAGTTATTATAGGTGTTTCAAATATTTTAGAGTGGAAAGAGTGTATTTTTCCTTTTTTTTGAATATTTATAATTAATCTCAATCATATATCTCTTATATACTACATATATCACTATCCACTACCTATGCACACAATCTACCATGAAAATGTTCATCTACAAATGCTTGGAAGAAGAAAACCACATGGAAACTAGGAACATAGATTTTTGAATCCATTTAGAGGTTTTGAAAATTAATTTGGAGGTAGTGGAATAGTATTAAAACTAATTAAAGTCTAAATAATACTCATTATACACACTTGTGTATATTGTCTGCATACCTTTCAAGGTGTGCCTACATGGGTTTCCATGATAATGTCATGCTATGATGAGAGCCTTAGTAGTGGTGCCAAGATCTTTGAGGAATGCATATTTCATTTTGGATTTTTGAGATTGGTTCACAACTTAGGAAATAGTAAAATCAATGCACATTTTCCATCTTTTTATTTATTGTCTGTAGACTTGACAATGTCCACCTACAGGATTTGTTGGCAGAGAACTAAGGGTATTTGATGAAAGAATTTGGACAAGTTGGAATATTTATTGAAGTCCTAGCAATTGGTGTAGAATTATGTAAGACTCATATGGAAAGATATTTTTTCAAATTCAATTATGGTTCATCTTCAAATATCCAATAACAGTATACAAGGACCTTGATCCCTAAAATGAGAAAATATAAATCCAAGCCCTTTTTGTAGGTATCTTGCAATAAGGTTTCCAATTATTTTGATTCATCCTATTGTGTTTTTTTTTTTTAATCCCCTACATAGTTATATCAATTTTCAAGAGATATAATATAGATGATAAAGGTAGGATGGTTGTTAGATAGTCCAAATTTGCTTGCTTATGCTCTAAAAATAGGCAGTGACTAACTACAGGTCTGAGCCCAAATAGACCTCTTCCCCTTAGGTTGAAAATGCAAGCCATGTTTCTTTATTAAATGGTTTGATATGGTATAATAAAATAATAATTACCTGATGATAAATTATAGAGGCTCATCTACTATGATTTAGATCCCCATGTTCACCTACAGGTGTCTTAAACCTTGAGGCATACACCTATAGTTGACTAAGTGTGGCAGTGAACCTAATCAAGGTGTTTGAAAGGTATAAACATGAGTGATAAGATATATATGGTTTAGTGTGATAATAAAAAATGATTTATAAGACTTTAAAAAAATTTACCAAGGTTTCAAAGTGAATAAACACCTACATAACCCCACACAGTCAATTGTAGTTGGTTATGAGGGGCAGGGAACAAGATTTGAGTGTTGATGTAGCCCAAGCATGAGATAAATGGTCAAAAACAATAAAATATGACATATAAAGTACTTAAGAGAGGTTTTATATATTTTATCAAGCCCAAAATAAGTAAGAATGCACCAGCCTCATCTACTATGCTTTAGATCCCCATGTTCACCTATAGGTGTCTTAAACCTTGAGGCATACACCTATAGTTGACTGAGTGTGGCAATGAACCTAATCAAGGTGTTTGAAAGGTATAAACATGAGTGATAATATATATATATGGTTTATTTTTATAATAAAACACTAATGAGAATACTTTAAAAAAAATTACCAAGGTTTCAAAGTGCATATAACACCTACATAACCCCACACAGTCAACTGTAGTTGGTTATGAGGGGTAGGGAACAAGATTTGAGTGTTGATGTAGCCCAAGCATGATATAAATGGTCCAAACCAATAAAATATGACCTATAAAGTACTTAATATAGGTTTTATATATTTTCTCAAGCCCAAAATAAGTAAGCATGCACCTATAGGTCCTCTTTCAAGGTAGAACATAGTCAACTAGTCTTGACTAGTCTTGAGAGCTTTTCAACCTTCCAAAGTGTGAGATGAGAAGAAGTATAGGTGAAATAAGTCTTGACAAGATTTTATGAAATATTATGTACTATTTTAATTCCTAATACATACACACACATCTATAGGTGACCTCCATAATAGGGATATAGCTAACAAGGTTGCACTCAGTCTTGATTGAATCAAGGTGTGTGAGGGGCTTGTGAGAGGTTGGAGGTATGAATGAATGTTAGAGAATCATCATAAAAATTATAATAACATAATGACACCATAATGATTCACATAAATATATAAAAGGTCTAAATTCATAAATAACATAGTCCATCCCTCAAACACTACACAATCCTTTCTCTAGGAAGTCTGTCTTGGAACTTGAGGCTTTTAGAAGGTCAAATGACCTAGTAAAGTGTTAAATATTAGTATAGAGCACATATAAAACCTATATAATCACATAAATCATTAATTTGGTCTGGTGAAATAGGGTAAGTTCCCTTTATTTTGTATTAGATAGAGGGCACTCCCCTTATGTGTAAACTGACAGGTTTTGAAGAAAGGAAGTGAAAAGGGGAACTTGGAGTTGTTTCAACCATTAAATAAGGTGTATTAAGTTGGAATAAACCTATGTAAATCATGGAAACATATCACAAAGATGATAAACCCAATGTGATGATATAGACCATCAAGTTTGCAAGCAAGCCCATTGGGAAGGGTTTTAACCTAAAGCCAAATGGTAGACTAATGAAACTCCCAACCTTAGTAGTGAGTCATAATGGACTAGGACATGTTTTTAGAGTCATTTAAAAGTTGTTTAATCTCTTGGTTTGTAGACAAAACTAGGAGAATCCATTTTGGGCTTTAAGGTGCAGATAGGTTTATGAGGCATGGTTAAGCCTAATGCCCAATTAGGGTACAACTTCACTTCCACCTTGAGATGAGAATTCTAACCTATTGAAATATATTTATAGGATGGATACAGATTTGTTAAAGATTTTTAAGGGTGGAGAGGTTTCAAATAATCCATTTTTATCTCAAAACTAACTTAGACCTATAGGAAATGGAAGGAAGAGCTTGATAGGTTACTTTTGAATACTCACATATTTCACGAGATTGTACATGGATGAAAAAAGAGTTTAGAGGTTCATGAGTCTTAAAGACCATTCTTGTGGAATTTTTTGGCAAGTTGAATGTCAAGTTTTTATGAACAAATCTTAAGTGTTCAACATTGGCTTAAACCCTTGCAAACCCTTACTAAAGACCTGAAGGAGAAAATGAGGATAGGAAGATGATCTAATGGCATAGTTTAATCAATAAATTTATTTAACCTTGTAGAGGACTCGCTCAAGATCATCCCCACCATTTTGAGTCATACGAAATTATATGGATAGGATATAAAATAGGGTACTTTTACTAGTTTATGTGTTTTATAGGTTCCAAGAGGAGTCTAAACATGAAACCAACTTTTAGAAAATGAATAGGAATTGGAATAACTCCTAATGTAAATTTCATTATTTATAACAAATCCTAAGTGTTCAAATAATAGGTCTCATCTCAACCAGTCAAAATTGGCATAGTGAACATAATGGTGAGAAGGGTGAAAACTTCAAGTGTGAATCTTTTTAAGGTGTGATGAGTGCTTTTAAGGCCATAGAGGGTCTTGATAGGTGTCTTAAGTTCCATCCCATGGATTTTCATGGAAATTTGATGCTATTTTGGAGGCCAAGTGTGTAAGGTTCATGAAGGAAGAGTTTTTTGGACTATAGATGATGATGGCTCATTCCCAAATCATTTTAGATGACCAAGCCTAAAACCAATGCATGGAGAGGCATGTATAAAAGCCTTCACCTTCTTTCAAATCATCATACCTATCCCTAATTATTTTTAGGACGTTCAAACAATTCCAAATCATGAAGGTAGTTTTATGAGCCAGAATGAGAACTTTCATGCCACTTTTCATGAGTTTCATGCCTTGTATGGACACTTGTCTTTATAACCTTGAATGGTTCATCCCATATCCTCTTCTCATGAATAATTAACTCCTTTTCTCATCTTGACAAGTGTCCTTATGACCCTTGGACTTCTCTTTTCTCCTCTCTCTCTCTCTCAAGTTCTATAAGAACTAGCCATTTTAGCCATTATAACTTATGCTCCACCTGAGTATGTTGAAGCCCTACTCATTCGTATTACATTTGATCAATAAAAATACTAATTTTTACCTCTTCCATGACTATTCTTAGTGTATTCATTTGGAATGTTTAATTTTCATAAGTGATAACTCTTGTTTCCTTAGCATGATTATTTCATTGTATCATTTATTTATAGTGGGAAATCTTCTTCTTCCAGGGCATGTGAAGTGTTCTAATAAGTGTCAAGGTTGAGTGAGTTAGTCTATTCACTAGTTCCATTCAAGGCCTCTTATCTAGTCCTCCTAGCCTAAACATTCATCCGTAACCTCATATTGTAACATTGATGTGAGAAGATGTAGATTGGAGAAGTGTATGTTTGGTTAGTCTCTTGGTTTCATGTATAACATACAATTGGTTGGAAGTCATCAACTTATTTGGTGTATCACCTCCATTATGATAGTTTACTTTCATTTTTCTCTTTCCATTTTCCCCCCCCCCAAAGGTTAGGTGTAGTAGTGAACCAATTTGGTACATCAAGGGAGTTATCCATATCTAGATATTCACCTTATCCATAGGCTACCCACAAGCCTATATGTGTTTCAATTGTGCCACTTGGAAGAGGAGAGCTTAGACAAATCCTAAAAGGGTATAAATCTAAGTGACAACAATAGCTTAAACCCACTTAGTGAAATATTTGATGGTGGTAAGGATATGTTTATGGCCTTTAAATGAGGAGGGATTGATTTTCCCAATGAATTCAAGGGCCCATGTCACAAATGGCCATGGTATCAACATTGGTTTCAAATTTTTGGCTAGGGTATGAATCAGATTAGCATGACATTGACATGTGTCACACTTCTTTACATATGAATCTGCATATGCATCCATCGTGGGCCAATAATAACCATTACACAAGAGTTTTTTGGATAAGACTACCCCATTGGTGTGGGTTCCACATATTCCTTCATGAACTTCCCATAATGCTAGTGTAGATTATATTGAAGTTAAACAATGAAGCATAGTTCCATCAAAACTATAGTAGTAAAAGGTTAATCTGAGTAAGGTATAAAGAGTGGTTTGGTAGATGAAAGATTTTGATTATTTCTGAGATAGGTTGGGTGGCATAATTTGGTTGTGGAGGTAGTTGTAAAGGTCTAAGTACTAAATAAATTTAGGACCAACAATATCACAAATCATCATGATGGTTGAAGGTTCATGAACTAGTGTTAACAAATTCTTGACAAAGAATCAATACTCAATAGCTATGTCTATTTTTTGAATCAGAGATCTATTAGTGGTTATAGCATCCATGATTTTGTTACTTACCCTTGGTATATGCTCAAACTAAATATTGGTAATCTACTATTTGAGACTATTGACCATGGACTTATATAGAACCAGCTTGTCATCTTTAGTCTAAACATGGTTTGTAACCTGATTGATGATTAACTGAGAATCACCATAAAAATTGAGATGAGATGCATTCCATTGTACTACTTGGTGAAGCCCTACAATAAGTGATTCATTTTAGCCCATGTTATTAGTATAAGGAAAGCTGATCCTAAATGATTTAGGGATTAGATACCCTTATGGTGTAATAAATAAAAGGCCTGCCCCAATCTATGTGTTGTAAATGATCCATAAAAATAAGATTCTAGTGTTACTCCTAAAGAGGTGTGTTAATGATGGTCAGTATGGATTCATCAAGAAATTGGAATGTGAGTGGCTTTGTATCAGCAAGGGGTACTTCAGCAATTTAATCTACAATAATTTACCCTCTAATGGATTTTTGATTGACGTACTTGATGTCAAACTCACTAAGAAGCATGATATATTTGGCCATGCAACCTTTTAAAGTTGTTTTAGAGATTAGATACTTGAGTGGATCTACTTTTGAAATAACCATGGTCTTATTGTTTAACATGTAATGGCACAGCTTTTGAGCTATAAATACCATGGCTAAATAGTATTTTTCTATGGGCATATAATTATGTTCATACATGACTAGTGTATGGCTTAAATAGTGTATGAGCCAAATGTACCCCTAGGGCATTATCAGTAGTGGATAGATACAACAAAAATGGCTTTCCTATAATAAGAGGCAACAAAGTAGGTGGATTTGCTAGATAGTCTTTTAGATGCTAAAAATCTATTTGATAGTGATCATCCCAGTGAAATTTGACTCCCTTATTTATAATATTTGTAAAAGGATAGCATTTATCAGCCAATTATGATATAAAGCATTGAATAGACTGGATCTTATCCTAAAAACTATGGAGTTGCTTCAAATAAGTTGATGGCTTCATCTTTGTTATAGCTTGGAATTTCGCTGGATCAACTTCAATACCTCGACAAGACACAATGAAGCCAAGGAATTTTCTTGAAGTAACACCAAACAAACACTTCTTAGGATTAAGTCTAAATTTGTACTCACATAGTATTTCAAATATTTTGTGTAGCATTGTTGGATGATCAACCCTAGCCTTTGATTTGCCAAGAATGTCATTGACATAGTCTTCAATAATGTCATGCATCATATCATGAAATATGATGGTCATGGCTCTTTGATAGGTGAAACTTCATTTTTAATACTAAATGGTATAACCTGATAATAGAGTGTTCCCCATGAAGTGGTGAACATTATTTTGTGTTGGTCTTATGGTGTTATCTTAATCTGATTGTACCCTAAAAATTCATCCATTAATGAAAGCATTTCATAACCCATTGTGGATTCGATGATCATGTCAATATTTGGAAATGTAAAGTCATCCTTAAGGCAATCTTTATTTATATCATGAAAATTAGTATAGATCCTGATTCCTTCTAGCTTTTTACTAACTAGCACAACATTGGAGATTCAATCTGAATAGTCAATCAATTGAATACATCTTACTTTAAATATTTTTTCCAACTCTTTCTTCACTAATACAATAAGGCAAGGATGCATCTTACATGATTTTTTTTTATTTTTTTGGCATTAGGATTGACCACAATGTGGTGCAAAACCAAGGTGGGGTCCAAACTTGGCATATCAGAATATGTCCATGTAAATATATCAACAAATTCCCTTAAAAGTGTTGTAAAGACTTCAAGTTCCTTATCAATAAGGGACATGCCTAGCTTGATCCACTTTGTGTCATCTAGGGACCTGATGTTAACCTCTATTATATCCTACACTAGAAGGGTTGAACTATCTTCAAGGATAGTGGGAAAATATTTGAACTAATTGACCACATTATATTCCTCTATTATGACTAGCTCTTTGAGTTCCCCTATGCATGATGAATTAGAGTCCCCCAATGGGAGGTTTGGCCATGTAGAAAAAACTATTAGAAACTCCTAAATTATTTGATCAAAATCTTGTTGTTATTTAAAACTAAACTCATACTCATAGACAAGTTCATTATTGATGGTCTCTTGAGCTATGTTTGAAGAAGGTTGAACACCCCCATCTAATGGTGCCGAAAATAGGTTTTCACCACTAGACTGGCCTTTTTATTTATTTTTTCCTTGGTCAAAAATCACCTCAAAGAC
Organism: Torreya grandis; assembly: GCA_037957365.1. NCBI lineage: Eukaryota > Viridiplantae > Streptophyta > Pinopsida > Cupressales > Taxaceae > Torreya > Torreya grandis. The sequence continues at coordinate 936,413 of JARHVA010005448.1, read as the reverse complement.
ATTTTCACTTTAGGACCTCAATGTTTTAATTATTTTCTTTTGACTAAGGGTGTTCATCTACTCTCCAAAATAAGCTTCAGGATCCAACTTCATTGAGAACCTTGATTTATGGTCCCCCAATAGAACATTGTCTCTAAGGTCAAGAAAATCACATAAAGTTTCATCATTTTGGAACTCATCAATCGGCATGTTGGATTATTTTTGGTCCTAATCTATCAGTTGGGGATGATATAATAGTAGTGGGTTGTGATGAATAACTAGTCAAGGGTACTAATGAAATGAGGATTAAATAGGTTGGTCTCAGCTAAGTCATCAAAAAGGATATGATCAGACTCTTCTTCACTATTGGCATCCCCATCACTAGTTGATGCTGATCAAACATGATTAAGGTACATGGGGTCACCCCCAGGTGGTTTAAATCCAAGTCCATAGGGCCCTTTGTATTTGGTCATGGAAATTATCTCAAGTGTTCCTTGTTGATGTGGTTTTAGGCCACCTCCTTCATAGTCCTGATTCTTAATGATCTTATTGGGAATAAGATACTTTGAATTCTCATAATAATCAACCTATTTTTCATTATATAACCATGATTCATCCCCTTAGATAGGGTCCTGATCTAAGTCAGATGATGGTATAAATGTGATAGGGCCTTTACCTTTACCCTTTTGTTTCCATTCTAGATGAAGTGTCTTGGCCTTGGGTCTTCCAAAGGACTTTGGGTTCTATGGAAAGTTTGTGATGTGAAAGGTATCATGGGTTAAATACTCTCCTAGGCCATTAGGTGAGATCGTATAATGATTGAATATCTCAAGAGGTGACATGAGGGAAAGATAATCAAGGGTATTAGGATCAATGAAATTATCCTTTGGTAAATCAATGAGTATTGATCTCCCCTTATCCTGATTGGCCACTAGATTCATATTGAAATGATAGTTATAGCTCTTGAACTTAGCCTCTAGGTGTTTGCAGTGCTCATATGGATGCAAATATCCTAGTATACAAACTTACATCCTTGAATGAGAGAACTTGATACATTAGTGTAACATTGATAGGATTTCACAAATTCCATGTAGCCAAGGTCTACCAAAAATCATATTTATGACAAATTGAGATCTAGCACATGGCATAGTGTATCATGGGTCAATAGCTCAAGGATAATTGGTAAATAGATGGCCCCTTTTGATTCTCATTATTCATTTTCGTAGGCTTTGATGGTTATGGTCTTTACTTGAAGATTTACCATTATGTACCTAATAATATTGATGATATTTAGAGCTATTATGTTTAGACCTGATCCATTGTCTATAAGGACACATTTCACTTTGTGTCACTTTATGAAAACTTCAATATATAAGGGGTTATTATGCAGTGGGCCAAGGGATGACATATCACTTTGGTTGAAAGTGAATTGTTGGGATGGAGATAGGTGTCCAACCAAAGCTCAAAATTTGTTAGGGAATATGTCACTTGAAACCATGGATTGGATAAGGAACTCATTAAAAATGTTTTTGTGGATTGTTGACATATACAACAAATATAAAATGGAGATTTGTGCCAGCATCTTTTATAATTATTCCAGAATGTCAAACTTCTTCTCTTGGTCAATGTTAAATGGTTTTTTTTAAGGTATAATAGCTAGTTAGGTGACAATAAAAGTGGTAGATGGCTATGGGCTAGGATGGTAATCTTTGACCTCTGAGTTGTGATTGCACAATCGGGATTAAACACAAGACCATCATTGCTAATAAATAAAGGTGATGGTGGGGGACCAGATAGAATAAGTTTTAGTTGATGGTACACTTGTGCATGGTCATAAGGTAATGATTAGTTATCGATATAGGGTCAAAAATTAGTAATACCTACTTACTAGTAGACCTATAAGTGGTCCCAAGTCAAGGGAGGATTATCAATGTAAATTGGGGGAATGGTATTGTTTAGCAAAGGTCTAGATCGATTGGTATTTGGTCTCAGATTAATGGAGATGGTATTAATGTGACCTCTTATAATATGACCTAAAAACTTATAGTATTCATGTGCAACTACATGGTAGGTCTATTATTTTTGTCATTCTAACCTTAGTTCTATCTATTGTTCAAATGTTTTTAGTTCTATTATTGGTGGTTCTATTGATTTTGTTGGTTTGGCCTTGGTTGTTGAAATTGTTGTTAGTGTTGCACTGGCCATTATTGTTGTTGTTGCTATTATGGTTAGTTATTATGTTGGGGAAAGGGGTTTTGATAGATTCTAAGGGTTTGATTGAAAGTGGAAGCACCACCATCCAATGTCATCTCTCCATTCTCTAGCATATTCTAAATCAAATGTTTAATTTTCACAAAATAGTACAAACTATGTCTATTAACCTGATGATATTCATAGAATTCATTTTGGTGGTACCAATCAGGATAAATATGCCCTGAGGATAATGTTTCAATATAGGCCAACTAATTAGATTAGAAATGGTGAGTTTGAGAAACACAAATTTAATAGGCTCTCCAAGGTCACTAAAAACATGATGAGTAGGCACTCTTTTCCTTAGAGGAAGGGCTTGTAATGATAAAGGTTGTTGTATTTATTGCATAAACCTAGGATCTTGCATTTATTAGGTTTACTAAAAAAATTATGGGTTAGGCTTAATTTGAATATATTGAATGGGTTGAGTAGAGAGTGTTTGCATCATTTGGACATGTCTCAACTCTATTACTCCATTTCTAACAACATTTTTGTTATGGTTAAATTGTCTTGGTCTGTCATTGTTATTGGCCTATGTTGGTCACGATGCTTGTGCTTAGACTTGATGCTAGTTTTGGCCATTTCCTTGATTGGTACCTTGATTTTGATTTGATAAGGTAAGCTTTATGATCTCTTTATTAATAAGGGCTTGCTCGATCAACAAACCTTTGTAAACAATCTCTTTAAAGGTATATGCACACTACAGTTTTAGATGATAAGATATCTCACTATGTAAATTTTTAGAAAACATGGTAGCTAATTGTTTATCTAGTAAACTATGATTGAATCAGCTTTCAAGGGCTCTCCATCACTATAGATAACTTTTAAAACTCTCACCAACCTTTTACTTGCCTTGCATCAAGTTAACCAATGAAATCTCATGTTCAATATTGTATGAAAAGTGTTGCATAAACTTATCTGAAAGATCATCAAAATTAGATACTGAATTATTGGGAAACTTCAAAAACCACTCCAAGGCTTGTCTTTATAAACTCCTTGGGAACAATAAAAAAAGGTATATGTCACTATATGCCACTGGCTAGTAGGCAACAAAGAACTCAATCAAATGAACCTTGGGGTCACCTTTCCCTTTGTAGTTTATCAAATTTTGATGGTTTATATCCTAGAGTAAATGATATTTTCAAGTACTCCATGTTAAAAAAAAATAACACATCATCCAACTTAAACTTTTTAGTTTATTTCCTAGCATGGATGGCAGTAATCACATCCTTCATCTGTTATAGTTATTGGGCTAGGAAACTAGAGGGAATATTGGCTTGAGGTGGAATATTGGCTTGGGTAGATGGTTGAGCAGTCACAAGTGGAGCACTTTGATTGGGGTACGATGAAGGCATTTTCTAGGGTATATTGGTTAATTTGGGTAATGGACTAGGATTATGCATGTGTGGATTAGGGTTTGGTTATTGAATTTATATGTACTATGGTGTAATATTTTAGTTCGAGCTAGGTAAGTAGGTCTAAGTTTTGGGATTTTGATGTTGAGATGGAGGAATATAATCATATTATTCCTACTGGGGTTAAATAGGGACCTATTTTTGACTAATCAAACCTTTTTGTTGAGGGGATAGTTGTGAACCAAGATCCTATCCTTGAACTAGTGGCACATTCTGCACAAAAGGCAAAGTTTACCTAATTGGTACTTGAGAAACATTAGAAACTATAAGTTGCATGAATCCTTGTTGGGAAGCTAATGCTTGTTGAATATTTGGTATTTGTCACTGGCCAATATTCCTATGTTTTTTATTATACATGGGTTGGCTTTGAATTGGTATATTAGTTTGTGAGGAAAGAGGTATGTTCACTACTACTTGGTGAGGTGGAATATTGGTTGTTCCCAATTGAGGTGGAAACATGTTCTATCTCTATTGTATTAGTATGTGATTTTTTGCCTATTGTTGTGGAATATTGCTCATTACTTGTTGATTAAAACTCATCACATTTTGTTGTAGAGGCATGACATTGGTCACTAGATGACTGCCTAATCTTGTTGGTTGAGCACTTAAAGAAGTAGTTGGTTGAGGATTAGTGCTAGTAGTTGGTTGAGGTTGGGATGTATAAAATCCTACTCCCTCATTTGGATAACCACTTTGTTATGAACTTAACCATTGGTGTGTCTAGGGATATATGTGGCCAACTTGTGGCTTACATACCTCTTTTATTTACTTGTTACATTTCTCTATGTTCTTAGATAGGTCAACCTATGGAATAACCTTGGCTAAGTAGACTATATATAGGAGGTAGTGGTTATTATTTATGGAATTATGTTAATTATCCTACTATTAGTGCATTAATGTGGAGGTTTCCCCCTCAAAGTGGCTTTGCTATATTATCCAATATTTTATTCTACTGTCAATAATCATTGTGTGATCTCTCATATTTGCTTATTCTATGCAATATAAAATCATTCTATGCAAATATCTAACTAATTTCATTACAAGTGATATTAGAGCTTCAGTTTGGGCAAGTTTCTTATGGCATTTTTTTTAGATCTAGCGAGGCATGGCTTTTGGGAGTGGTGAGAGCGAAAAAACATAACTTGCAATCTAGGAAGAATTAATTTTTTCTGTTAGTACAATATTGCTCGAAAGTCTTTTTTGAAAAAAAATTAAAAAGTTTAGGAAAAAAATTTCCTCTTTCACAATTTCCATCATTGGATTCATATCGATGATATGATCACAACAGTATATTTTGTCGATACACTTTTTTTGTATTAAAATTTTTACCCTAGTACGCAAAGGTAGTCATTAGATTCATCTTGACAAGGTGATCACAATGGTACCATTTCTTGGTACACTTTTTTTGGGTTTAAAACCCTCCTAGGATTTGTATATGTTAGGTCCAATTACTTGAGGAAGAAAAGGGGGAAATAAACTCCTAAGACTCCTACCAATGACATGGATTCTGGAACTTTAGATTTGGCATTTTCTCAGCTTCAAGCGGACATAAAGAACTTGGTGAGGCATGATGACTTTGTTGTAGTCCAAGATAATGTTTTAGGGATGCATGGAGAGATTAAAGGGGTTCACAATGAATTGTATCATATCACTATGCAATTGGCTACCCTTACATCTTAGCTTTAGCCTAACAACCCTCCATTTTAGCATTCAAATCCTCCTCTCAACAATTCCCATGCTGGTATGAAATTGATGTTACCAAAAGTGGACATGCATAAGTTCAATTTTAAGGATCCTCTCACTTGGATTACCCAAATTAAGAATTTATTTGAGCTGCATCAAACACCTAGTTCTCACAGGGTGATAGTGGCATCCTTGTATCTGGAATCTGAGCAATTCATTTGGTATCACTGGTTATATGCTCAAAAGAAAAAGAATGGTGCTCTTGTTACTTAGACTATTTTCACTAAGGATTTTTTAGCTCATTATCAAAATAATATCTCTGAGAACTATTTCAGCCAATTAGCCAAACTATGGCAAATAGGAACTATGAAGGATTATATTCATCAATTTTAGAATCTCTCTTTATGAGTGGAAGATATCACTAAGGAAAATTTGACTATTCTATTTTTGAGTGGCCTCAAAGATAGAATCCAATTTGATGTTTAAATGTTTAACCCAACATCTATAGTAGAAGTTATCCCTAAGGCATGCATGATAGAAGAAAAAGAGATCGTCAAAAGGAAAAATTTCACTACCGGTCATGATCATAACTTTCTTACATCATCATTTCCACAACCCACCAGATTAACACAATGAAAAATTGAGGATAAGTGAACTAAAGGGTTGTTTATGGTTGTGATAGCAAATGGAACAAAGACCATCATTGTGCTGAAAAGAAGTTGTTTTACATTGAAGGTGCCAATCATGATGAAGATGATGCAGAAGTACATGATGAGGATGCAAAAGTTCCTAAGGAGGAATCTGAAGACTCTCAACCTACTATTTCTTGTCATTCCCTTTCAATTATTAGTACTCCCCAAACTCTTAAGGTGATGGGTTTCCTTACGAAATAGAAGGTTACTATCTTGATTGATTTTGGGAGCACACACAAATTCATCGATAGTAAGTTGGCTACTTATTTGAACTATTTCATTTATCCAGCTCTAGAATTTTAGGTTATGATTGTAGATGGTGGTACTATCAACTATTTAGGAAAATTTCATAGTATTAAGTTGTCCATGGGAGACTACTTATTAGATTCTTTTATTTTTGCTATTCCTATGGGTGGAGCTGATATTATTCTAGGATTCTAGTGGCTCACCACTTTGGGAACTATTGAGATGAATTTTCAAGAACTATTCATGCATTTTCATTCTGAATAAACGACATTTGAGCCGAGGGGGTTAAAGGATAAATCTCCATAACTTGTTAGCTCCCATCAAATGACAAAGATTCTCTATAAAGATGCTGAGGGATTTATAGCTCACTTATTTTCTATGGAAGTAAAACTAACTCATCCATCTCCACCTCTTGATCTATAATAAATAATTGATGCTTATTCTATTATTTTTGAAGACATGCCAAAAGGACTTCCACCTAGTTGCATGGATGATCATGCTATCATAATTATTCTTGGTAATACACCACCCAACATTAGGCCATATAGGTATCCCTATGCATAGAAAAGGTAAATTGAAAATATGGTACAAGATATGTTAGATAAAAGAATAATTTTCCATATCCAAAGTGAATACTCTTCACCAGTTGTCATGGTGAGAAAGAAAGATGACACCTGGAGGATGTACCCTGACTATAGAGAACTCAATAAGTACACTATCAAAGATAAGTTTCTAATTCTTATCATTGATGATTTTTTAGATGAATTAAATGGTTCTCTTTATTTTACCAAGTTAGATCTACATTTTGGGTATCATCAAATCTAAATCCATGATGAAGACATACCCAAAATTGCTTTCAGGACTCATGAGGGCCATTATGAGTTTTTGGTTATGCCTTTTGGTCTAACAAATGCACCATCTACTTTTTAGAGTTTGATGAATACTATTTTTAAGCTATTTTTGAGGAAATTTGTTATATTATTCTTTGATGATATCCTCATTTATATTAAAAATTGGGAAGACCATTTGCAACATGTGAAATAGGTACTCTCCATTTTGGAGCAAAATCAATTGTATGCCAAACCTTCCAAATGTACTTTTGGGGCTGGTGAGGTTGAATATTTGGGTCATTTGGTGTCTTATGAAGGAGTGAAAGTGGACCCTAAAAAAATCTAAGTAATGGTGGACTGGCTAATTCCTAAGACACTCAAGTAACTCTAGGGATTTTTGGGGATTACTGGTTACTACCATAGGTTTGTCAAAAATTATGGTAGTATTATAGCCCCACTCACCTCTTTGTTAAAGAAAGACTCCTTTCAGTGGACTGATGTAGCTACTCAAGTATTTGAACAATTAAAATTGGCTATGTGCACTACTCCAGTATTGACCACTCTAAATTTTTCTAAGACTTTTGTGGTTGAATGTGATACATTTGGGTATGGTATGGGTGTTGTACTCATGCAAGAAGGCAGACCACTTGCATTTAAATTCATCAACTAAAGGGTAAAAATTATCACAAGCCCATCTATGAGAAGGAAATGATGGCCATTTTACATGCAGTCAAATAATGGAGACCTTATTTGATGGGTCATCACTTTTAGGTAAAGATTGATTATGATAGTCTCAAATATTTTTTACAATAAAGGTTGTCATTTGAAGAACAATAGAAATGGGTAACTAAGATGTTAAGCTATGGTTTTGAAATATTCTATAAAAAAGGCAAGGACAATGTGTTGGTAGATGCACTATCCAAAAAATATGAATCAGTTGAGGCATTACTATGTTCCATAACCATTTTGTAGGTAGATTGGCTAGAGGAAGCATGATTAGAATGGAAACATGATAGTGTTACCCATGATTTGATTCAAATTCTTCAACAAGGTTTAGGTGGATTTGAAAAATTCACATCGAAAGGTAATGCATTATGGTATAAAGATAGATTATACCTATGTAAGAATTCTCTTCTTAAACAAAAATCCTTCAAGAACTTCATCTAACTCCAATTGAGGGTCATTTAGGATTTTTGAAAACCTATCACAAAATCAAGCAGAATATTTTTTGGGAAGGTCTCAAGGGGGATGTCTAGAAATATGTGGCTGATTGTATGATCTATCAATAAAACAAAGGCAAAACCATCAAAACCCTAGGGCTTTTATAGCCTTTATCCATCCCTAGCCAGTGTTGGGAAGAGGTATCTATGGATTTCATTATAGGGTTACCAAGATCTGATGGTTAAAATGTTATCATGGTTGTTGTAGATCATCTTAGTAAGTATTCTCATTTTTTTCATTATCCCAGCCATTTGTTTCTAGTATAATAGCTATTGATTTTCTCAATACAGTTTAGAAACTGCATGGGACCCCTAAGATCATTGTCTGTGATAGAGATACCATTTTTACTAGAAATTTTTGGACTGAGTTATTTACATGTTTAGGCACCCAATTGGCTCATATTTCATCCTATCATCCTTAATATGATGGATAAACTAACGTAGTCAACAAATGTCTAGAAGGATATCTCCATTATTTGTTTCTGATAAACAAGATAAATAGGTTCATTGGCTACCACTTTTTGAACGGTGGGATAATACTTCTATTCATAGTTATTCCAAAATGTCTCCTTTTGTGGCACTATATGGATACCACCCTCCATCCATCACTTCAACCTTGAAGGCCCATCCTAAGGTTCATGCAGTTAAATAACATATTCACCATCAATAGGAGGTCCTTGCAAGTTTGCATGAAAATTTATCTGTGGCCCAAAATTGCATGAAGCAACAGGTAGATCAACATAGAAGTGAGAGGCATTTTGAAATTGGTGACTAGGTCTTTGATCACTTGCATCCATACAAATATATGTCATTAAAGCAACAAAAAAGAGATAACAAGCTATCCCCTAGGTATTATGGGCCTTATCATATCTTGCATAAAATTGGTAGTGTGTCCTATAAGTTAGAGTTTCCTTTATCCACTTGCATACATCTAGTATTTCATGTATCATGCCTAAAGAAAGTCATTAGACATATATTTTCAATTCAAATAGAATTACCAAAATTAGATGAGGAAGGTAAAGTTTTTATTGATCCTAAGGCAATCCTTCAAAGGTGCACCAAGCAATTATGTTCTAGAGCAAATACAGAGTACCTAATCAAATGGAAGAATCTTCCATGTGAAGATGCCACTTGGGAGGATGAAGCATTTGTGAAGTATCATCTAGAGTTGCCACAACATGGAGGACAACATTTTTTTGAAGGGGAAGGGCTTGTTACACCCTTAATCATTAGTGTGTGTAGGGATATGTGTGGCCAACTTGTGGCTTACATACCTCTTTTATTTACTTGTTACATTTATCTATGTTCTTAGATAGGTTAGCCTATGGAATAACCTTGGATAAGTATACTATATATAGGATGTAGTGGTTAGTCTTTATGGAATTATGTTAATTATTCTACTATTAGTGCATTGATGTGGAGGTTACCTCCTTAAAGTGGCTTTGCTATATTATCCAGTATTCTATTCTGTTGTCAATTGTCACTATGTGATCTCTCATATTTGCTTATTATGCACAATATAAAATCATTCTATGTGAATATCTAAGTAATTTCATTACACACTCATGGTATTAACTAAAGGTACACTTATTTTTGGACTAGTTGTTTATGTATTTACACCACTTTGGTTTGGATTGGATGTTGCTTGTGCATTGTCCAATATGTTTTTCTCAATATTTTACATAGAAGTAGAAGACACTTCTTCAATGATCAGCATATGAAACAAGTTATCAATTTAAGTGTTTTACATGAAGGGGTCTACACCCTAATTTTTTTGACTAGTTAATTCTTTTAACACTCTTGTTGAAGGAACTAAATCTATAAGAGGCCTATTTGACATGGTCATCTAAATAAAATTGCATGCTAGGTTAAAATAATTATGGTATGTTATCTACATCTATACAAAGTGATCCTCCATAAGGTCCTTACCTTTGAAAATCATACTAGGGTCCCAATATGTTATTTGAACTAGAGATAAAGGATTGCTAGAAGAAGCATGTTGACTATAAATTATGTTATAAGGAATTCTTATAAGACTTGACAAGCTCTCATGGTGGAAGTTCACTATAATCTTATCCCCTACTTCTATAGCTCTAACAAATATTTTGTCCTTATTTTCCAACAATTGATGCTCAAAGAGATAAGGATCATACATGGATGGTGTAGTAACATAGTATGTTTATTAATGAAGTGGTTCTTCAACTGTCGGTACTGTAGCTAGTAAATACTATGTTTATGCTTGCTCCTACTCTAAGTATGAAGGCATATTTACCAAATAATGAGCCAATGGGTCTTGGTTTTGTGCTCCTGATTGAGTGTTATAAGATGGATAAGGATCTATCTCATAAACAATATTATCTGCATAAGGGTCTTGAACCATTTCTTCTTATGAAACTATATTAATAAATCTTGGATTATTCATGAGGCCATTATGAGTGTAGGAATACATGTTGGTATCCATAGTAAATGTTTTATAACAAAAAGGAATAAAGTAATATAAACTTTGAAAAAGCAATGGCTAAAATGAGGTTCAAACTTGGTTGAACTTAGTCAAAATGATGGATATGTATATCTAAGAATATTGATTCAATGATTCATGATAAAATAAGCTAACTTCAAGTGTCCAAAATCACATGTCTCAAAACAAAAAATTTAATTAAAATGATCATAAATCAAAATTCCAAATTCTAGGTGAAAGTGTTTCAAATGAGTCTAATCTAAGAAAAACAAAAGTTACTAGGACTACTGGCCAAATGTGGTGTCAAATACTAGGCTCAAATAAAGGTATGTGCTAGTAATTTATCCAAATATCATCAAAATTTAGACTTTAAGAGATGAGATATTTAATATAATAGATTTGAAACACTTCTAACAAAAACTATGCATTTGACTCTTGGACATAAACTTGATCAATAAGTATGAGGTATGAAATAAAAGGCACTTTGGAGATAGTTCATTTTCTCAAAAATAATGACATAAACTATATTCTTTTAACCAATAAGGTACACAAAGGTGAATGACATAACTGTACTAGACAAAGCCTCACAAAAAAAAATTGACTTGGTTAGGAAGTTGGAAAAACTTTGACTCTATGCAAATAGGCCTATACACAAGTTTCAAAAATAATTTGAGCAACATAACAATGCTAGAATGCTCAAAAAATGTGATAAATTTTTTTTTCAAGACTCTAAGGCAAAATGGTTTAACATGATTTCGATAGCGTAACACTATTCTCCTCAACTCAAATGATACACACACACACAAAGTTTGACAAATCTCTAAGGCAAAAGTGTGTCATCAAATGGACTCAAGGCAAATGGTAAAATAGGAAAGGTAGTACAAAATGTAGCGTAGGACTCAAAGCGTGAGTGATACACAAGATGAATTAAGTCCTACCAAATGATGATAATGATTATGAGTCTAAAAATGGCCCTCAATTCAAATTTGGAGTTGAACTCAAGTTAAAACAAGTCAAGTGCAAAGTGGCAAACCCAATTTAACACATCAACCTTTAAAACTTAGAAGAGTCCAATTTCAAATTTAAACTATCAATGAGGGGCTTAACAAAATTTGGCAAATGGTTTAGACTCAAATGTGTAGCATAACTATGTTAAATTGGAATAAATGACACAAATTTTATGATAACTATTTGAACAAGGAAAAAGATGATTTTCACTTGGGCAGCAAAATGCCTCCTTGTTCAAGAAAATGGTAGACATTGTGTTTAATTATGTAACCCTTTTTTAACAAATAGTTTTGACTTCAAACAAGACCAAGTAATCTAAGACAAATTAATTAACTAATCATCTTAAGCTCTAAAATGACAAGGTATGGCAAAGAGGGGTTAACTAACTAACAAGTTTTTGAACATTTCTAGATGGATTAGATACACAAGACTTTCATGTCAAAATGCAAGAGAATTAACACATCAACTGGGTCCATGAAACTTGGATTGTTATAAAAAGGTCTTTCCCTTTTTACAACCACTTCATCTATTGCTTTCTTAGTGTAGTGCAATATCTAATGTGCTCAAACGTCTTGGGCTTAGCCCTAGTAATAGGAGATGGTTTAACTGCTCAAACCACCATCGTAGTGGGGTGATCCTAATTTATATACCCCCTATGGAGAGGGTTTGAAGTCAATGTTGAGAGATGAAACCCCAGGTCAAATATTCCCTAAAGAACTTATGGGAGGTAATGAAGTCCCCTTCACAAGCCAAGATGCAATGAAATAAAGACTGAGTAAAAGATTTGTATGGTTGTTTCTAGATCACCCAAGACATGCAAGTCTTGGGGAGAGCCTTCACAACATCTCTTTTAGACATTTGGACTAGGTAAATTTATAATGAAGATGGTGCTTTTAATCCCACAAGTTCCCTATAAGGGACGGGGGGAGAGCATACATGCATAACTCCCTATTTGCTCAATCAAAACTAACTAAAGAAATAATGATAAGCAACTTGAAAAAATATTGAAATGAGTCCAATTTTAAAGAACTAAATGAAATGTGTGATGGTGTTATTTATCCCCTTGGCTTTAAGTTGTAAAAACTTGTAAATAACAACTACAAACTATTCAAGTAAACATCTAAGTGTTTCCTTAAGCACCAAAATGAAAGTTCATAATCCTTTTTAAGCACTTAAAAAGAGGTTAAAAATATTATATTAAGATTTTTTTATCACTTTTTAAATGGGACCTGCAAGGAAAAATTCATAGTTTCATTTAGCCTTGAATCACTTTTCCAAATTAAAAAAAATAATTTTTCAAAGTGAGCTCTCAGGTTTCACACAGTGCAATCCTACTACTCCACAATGCAATCCTAATACTCTACAAAACCATGATTGGTTAAAACAAAATCACTACTCATAGGTTAGTTAACATAGATCTAAAATATCACTACTTGGATTAACAATAATGCAAGTCACAGTGCAATATCCCCACTATGAGAGTTACAGTATTATCATTTAATTGCTAACAATTTACCCATAATACCATGACTTAAATAGGTAATATCATGACTATCGAGTCATGGTATTATAATATCACAACTATCAAGTCATGGTATTTCAATATCACTACTAGTGAATCATGGTATTGTAAGATCACTACTTAGAGAGTAGCAGTGTTGTAATATCACTATTAGTGAATCGTGGTATTACAATATCACTACTAGTGAATCGTGGTATTACAATATCACTACTAGCAAGTAGTGGTATTATAATATAGCTATAGGATCTATAAATAGAGATAAAGTTAGTCTAAAAACATAGTTTAAATACAATATCATTATTTAAAATGATAAAATCATGACTATGTGAGTTGTGAGATTGTGGTCCAGAGGATAAAACTGTGACTCCACAATGATAAAATTGTGAGTTCTAAAAAAATGGGTTTTTTCTCAAATTTTCACTCTCTTTGCTCCCACACTCCAAGATCCTAATGAAAATTTTTAGTAGGTTTCTTGTAAGTTATATTTGATCAAATTTTTTATGTTATGTCCCACCGAACGTGCCATTTGTGAACATATGATCGTAATAAGGGGAGATTAGTATGGTGTTAGTGCATGAAACCAAATCCAAAATAAAACACACTAATGGTAACACCTTAAGCCTATCTCAAGGGGGTAGCATAATTTTTAAAAAAAATTACAAAAACACAACTAGAATGAAAATACAAAGGATCCTTCACCTTCCTTAGATTCTCCAAATATCTTGTCGAAGTGGCTTGCTTGGCTTTTGCTCAATGAGTCCTCATCAAAGGAGTCGTTTGGCTCCTTCTCTACTTGACACCAATGGATTTTTTATGGCTTTGGATTGGATAAATAATTGGGAATTATAAAATTGATTGCATAAGCCTTTGTAATGATTTTTGCATGATAAATTTACACTATCCAAACATAAAATTCAATAGGCAAGGCTTTTTATTTATAGAATTTTGCAAATGACCAAAATGAACCTAAACCGTCTATCTTAAGATGAATATTTGTGGCTAAGAATACATTCAATTTTGGAGGCCTAATTAAATAAATTCCCTCATAAATATTTGGGATAGAGAAGCATTAAAGAGGCATGGGATGGCTTAATTAGGCATGGGAGGGCTTAATCAGATATTTTATGCATTTGTGGCGTAGGGATGCCTTCCCAAGAAATGATTGCACTTGATGATGCAAAAACTCATAATCAATTTTTAAAAATAAATATTCAACAATTTCCATGGAAAATTAACTTAATCTCTTTATTTAGATTAATTATCCTTAAGCATGATTAGTCAATTTTAGTGTAAATTTTGGCCATTGGTGCAGAAATTAATCAAATTGATCGAAATGTCATATTATTGGCTCAAAATTTGACTGGATTAGAATTAGGATGCAATGTTAGATGCATTGGATCTATTAACCATTTATGATGTTGTAAACACAAAATAATAAAGGTACATGTTTCATGTAATAAATTTGGTAAAAAAATATCAATCCATAGCACCCATGTGCAAAAATGTCATTTTGACTCAAACTGGTATGATCAAAGTTAGTTGTCTCATAAATGGCATTGCCCCATTTAGTAATACCCTAGCCAAAATCAGCACTTTTACATGATAGGTTCAAATCTTTTAATGTATTTTAATGTTTTTAGCCCAAATTGTGTATTTTGGTAGAAATTGGTCAAAAGCCTAGTTGAAGGTCATTGGTGGCCAATTTTAGGTGTCTATAGTTTTGTTCTTATATCCCAGTGTTTTAACCTATCTAGAAAATTTTGAAAACTACTAGAGTCTCTTTCCCTCATACTTCCCCTTCATCTATGATGAATCTATTTGAGCATTAAAGTCCCCTCCTATTACCCATAATACCTCTTCTCTAGTCTTAATGATATTTTCTAATTTTTTCCAAGCTTGTTCTTTATCTTCTTTGTTTTGTGATCCATATATGTTTACTAAGTAAAATATTTATCTCATCCTTCATCATTCCACTTTACATATAATGTATTACTTTTTGGCTTGGATGACCTCTATCTTGACTAAGTTAGGTTCTCATAGAATGGCCATTCCTCCAACCATTCCTTCAACATTGCTTACTACAATTTCTTTTATGATTTTACTTGACAGGTTCCATCTAGTTCTATCAATATTATCTAATTTAATTTCATGAAGCATCACAATTTTAGGATTATGTTATCTGATTAATTGTCTCAATGATCTAATTTTAGAGGCGGCATTGAGTCCCATTATATTCTAAAATATGATATGCATTATGGTAGATCACTTTTATTGGTGTTTGCCAAGAACTTGTCTACTTTTTTTGTGTTCTTTCCCTTATAGCTTACATTGCCTCCTCATGCCTCTTTTTTTCTTACTAGGCCTCTATCTCCTTATCTTTCTAAATTTTCCTTTAGGATTTAGGCTTAGGGTCTATCTGATTCCTATTTTGTCTTCTTTATTTTGCTCCCTATTTCTGTCTTATCTTCCTCCTCTATACTTATCCAATTTTATGAAAACTTTTGTCCTTCCTCTATCATTTTTCTCTATGTTTCATCCCTTTCTTCCCATTTATATTTTATTTATCTTATTTTTCTATGTTCCCTTCTTTGATTAAATTTTATATATCTTATTTGAATCCATAGTATTCCATTATATCCTCACCCTCCTTTCTTGTCTAATTATATATCCCTATGTTTTTGGTATTGATTCCATTCCTTCCATTAAGAATCCTTCCTCCATCTTGGTAATTTTACTACCTTTTAGAACATATTTTTTGATCATTTTATTCAAGTTAGTAATGGTATGTTTTTTTTTGGATTAAAAAAACCCTCTAAGTCTTTATCTGTGGTTTCTAGTGTTTTCTCTAGTACGTTATTTTTTTAAAGTATAGGACCTTTCCTAATTATGTGTCAATATTCATGACATCTTCTAAATCTGAAAGGAATGCTTTCATAATCCAAATCTTGGATCCATTCCATCTCTCCTAATTTTAGTGTGACATTCTTGGGAAAGAGCCTTGTTAGGTATAATTCCACACATATTCTTACATAGCTTGATCATTACTTTACATGATGTGGCTTGGATAAATCTATGGTCCTACCTATTGTATAAGTAATGGTTTAAATATAGGCCTTGACCATAATTCTTATGGGAGAGCATACAGTCTAATTCAAAATAGTACTATTGTTGGTATCTCCTCCATAAATTTTAAAGTAGAATGCCAATCCTTCATAACAAGTTTTGTATTTATAAATAAGTACAGTCCATCTTTAAAAACTTTGTCTCAATATTATTCATTTACAAAGATTCTAATGAAATATCCTTTATCACATGTCAATTCATACTCTCCATTTATCTTTTAGTTATTCTTAATACATGCATGCATCTCCTCTAGCATTAACTGAACTCCCATGAATTTTTAAATAAAACTCCTACCATGCAACCCATCTATTTTTATTTTTATTTACAGAGTATAATAGATCAATAGGTTTCTCCTCTACTACATGCATGCATGTCCTCTTCGGTCCATCTTAATATCCTTCCATATTCTTTTTTCTTGCTACCCTCATCAGGGCATTGATCTCTATCTCATAAATTAATGATTTTGCACCTATCACCATCTACCTAAAAATGGTCTATGGGGGGGGAAATGATACCCCTAGATGAAACATTCTTAAAGCATGGAAACTTTCCTTGAGAGGGGAGACTTTAATTTAGTGTAAACATAGGCAAAAAAGTATAATAAATAAGGCATGCTTTAACATATTAAAATGAAGGGAAGAAATTAGAAAATACCCCTAGGAATTTTCTAAACTAGGACCATGGATTGAGACTATCTTAGAGATAACAATGGCCATTATGTAACTTATAAGATTGATGTTATCAATATCAATAAATGTGTTGGAAAAAATAAAATTTGTAATTGATCTATTGGAAGCATAGCCACTGAGAGGGGGCATGAATTAGTTCCCTTAAAATAATCATTTAAATTCACTTATCATTCATTAACCTTTCAAACCAATGTAGTGATCAAGCAATGCATAGAGAAGCAATCACATAAACATGAAGCAAGATATCAACACATGAGCATAAGATATATGTGGGAAACCCTCATGGGGGATAAAAACCACTAAACCCTACAAATTTTATATAGTCCTATAATGACAAGATCCAAATTTTGTGAAGCACCAAATTCAGAAGGAGAACCAACCCCTGCCTAGTCAAGCACCCACTTAACTAGTTTTTAGCAAGCTCCAACTTGAAAGGAGACACCAACCCCTTAGGTGACTCAACACTAATTCATCCACTTAAAACCTTTGATCACCTTTGAACACATATTTCTCACTCAACTAATGACGATCACCTTCATTTTCTCTTCACACTCTTTTATCTCTCTCAAATAGCCTATTAGGCCTCTTTGCTTAACTTATGCTCCTCTTGATAGGTTTAAGTCATATGACCTTGATCCTCATAATTATAACTTATATTGTATATTTATGATTGATCCTCTACTCCACTCTAATGTTCTACTTGACTTATTTATTCTCCTCAAGGTGCTCTTTTATTCTCTTGCACTCTCATCCTTACTCTAGCCCAAATAGGCATATTATGCCTTGTATAAATACAAGACTCTTGATTTCACCCACCTTGGTCAAAAAAACATCTATCCATACTTGTATCACCATTAGAATAGTTTAACACAAATGTTTCACATATTAAATATCCTCTACATAGGTCGGTCACCACTCATAAGGACTAAAACCACCATTAGGCCTAATAGAGGCTGAATGCAATTAGGCATTCTTAGGCAACACATTACACTTAATCCTCTTGAAATTTATTGAGCCTCCATAGATAGATGAACCACTTTAAACACACCTCAAATATATCCATGATAACATCCATATAGGTTCATACCACCTTTTAGTTCAATTCACTACTTATACCACATTATTAGTAAATCAAACTCCTGCAATGAATTTGTAAATCAAACTCCTATCATGCAACCCATATATATTTATTTTAATTTATAGTGTATAATAGATAAATAGGTTTCTCCTCTACTACTTGCATGAATGTCCTCTTATGTCCATCAATCTATCCTTCCATTTTCTTTTTTCCCACTACCCTCATTAGGGCATTGATCTTTGTCTCAAAAACTAATGATTTTGCACCTATCATCATCTACCTAAAAGATGGTCTATAGGAGGGGAAATGATCCCCCTAGCCAAAACATTATTGAAGCATTTAAACTTTCCTTGAGATGGGATACTTTAATTTAGTGGAAACATAAATAGAAAAGTATAATAAATAAGGCATGCTTTAACACATCAAAATGAAGGGAAGAAATGAGAAAAGACCCCCAAGAATTTTCTAAACTAGATCCATGTATTGATATTATCTTAGAGATAAAAATGGACATTCTGTAATTTTTAAGATTTATGTTATCAATATCAATAAATGTGTTGGATAAATTAAAAGCTGTGATTGATCGACCTACATGTGAGACCTCACGAATTCAAGATAACATGATGGAAGATGAACCACATGCTGAAAATATGGAAGACAGTGAAGATAAAGGAGAAGAAGGCAACCACTACATCCACAAAATTTGAGCATGAGGGTGTAAAGAGAACTGGAGAGGGAACAATCAAAGGTGTAACTAAGGATCAAGAGTGCTCAAGTCAGAGATGTGAAGTGGACACAAACTAGAATGTTAATATGGAGCAAGACAGTGATAAGGGAGTAAATTATAAAAGTAGGGACTTTTATGCAACCTTCTAGGAGGGTATGGGGTGGATAAGGAGTGGTAGCCTAAATAAGCTTTATACAAAGGCAAGGAGAAAATAAACAAGCTGGAAAATGGAGATGATATAGATAATGGAAAATGAAAGGTAGGACCAACCTAATAAAGATCGATAAAGAGATAGTTTTCCATCAAAATCATGGAAACATATCAGTCCATGGGTCTTGAACATGGGGAAGGAATGTTTCCTAGTAGGGATAGGCATAGCTAAGAGGATAGATTGATAGAGAATCTCAAAGATCTAGCAATGGGGATTCACTCCATAAAGGAGGTAGTGGAAAACATCAAAAATATGGTAGCCAAATAAAAAAACAAATATTTAGAGCAACAAAAATATTTGGAGGCCTTGACCAAGAGATTCAGGGAGTTTTTCATGGTCCACTTAAATCTAACATAAGCTATCAATGATAACTTGATTCACATAAATAACTTCATGGAAAATAGCGAGAAAGAATTGAGAGTTCACACTTAGATACTAATAATGCTTCGCATGAACAGAAAGGAAATAGAGGGTGTAATAAATACTTTAATTATAACTATAGAAGATACAATGAACATGAAAATAAATTTACATTGGCACTATATGTATAATAACAACCCTCAAGCAATCCATCAAGGAGAGGAATTTGTAGAAGAGGATGAATACTAGGTTATGGGAAACTAAGATTTGGAGTCCTAGTAGGGGTCAAATATTAAATAAGTAGTGAATGTGACCTTATTGTTGGACAAGGTAATGTGTCTAATAGTCGTGTTTCATTGTAAGAGATTTATAAGCAGTTTCATGGATAAAATATTTTATTTATCAATTAAAAATGTTTGAAATGAGAAAATAAAATGAATGTTAGCTTTTATACATGCACATGGCTATTGTTTTTTAATTATTAAGGTTTTCTAGGACATTGGCCACAACTTTGAGAATAATCCCCCAATGTTGAATTTATTTTTGTCATGTAGGGAACATGTTTGATATTGCTAACATTAGTGTAATATTGTGATGTTGGCATCAATGCATTTTAAAACATGTATTAAATGTTATAATATGTTGGGTAGGTTTTAAATAATAAATGTTATAATAAATATTATTTATTAGAATATATATTAAATTTAACATTACATATATTAAAATAAATGTTATATTTATAAGTGCACCAAAATTGGAGGGGTGAAAGGGGGTTTATTATAACATATTTTTTTGAAAAAACTAAAGATACATGAACTTGGATGCAAATTTTGAGATGCCTACACTCAAAATTTAAAAATATTTTAGGAACAAGAAATGTAGCATTTTGAGTCTAGTTTTCAAAATACTAACTTCTCTTATAAATGGTAGAGTATAATTGGGTCAAATAGGGGATTTTAAAATATTTACCCCTATTTTAAAAAAGAACATAGAAAAAAGGTGATCATGCCCCCCACCCTTTGTCCACTATTTTTGAGTATCGTGAAGTATTTTTCTAAATTTTTTTTTTTTTAAATTAAAATGGCATCAACATGTTTGCCCCCCTCATAATTTTTAATAAATTTTCAAAATTTTCTTAATTTGTATAATTATCCCTACATTTTCAAGTTTTTTCTAATTTAAGCTATTTAAAAATATTTATTTTTTCAAGTTTTCCCTTTTTTTTAAATTTGCCATAATTTACCCTATTTTTTAAAGTTTTTCTCAAACAAGTTGATTTTTTTTATTTTTTTAAATTT
Organism: Torreya grandis; assembly: GCA_037957365.1. NCBI lineage: Eukaryota > Viridiplantae > Streptophyta > Pinopsida > Cupressales > Taxaceae > Torreya > Torreya grandis. The sequence continues at coordinate 915,624 of JARHVA010005448.1, read as the reverse complement.
TTCCCTAATATTCCATTTATTTTTTTAACAATTTTTCAAATTTTCCCTAAATATTATGAAAAAATAAGTTTTCCTTAAATAGCCCTAACTTTTAATTTTTTTTAATGAATGTTTTGAATTTTCTCTAGTTTTAAAAGGTTTCCCTAAATTTAATTTTTTACTTATAATTTTTAAAAATCATTTGAATTTTACATAAATATTTTAATGTTTCTAATTTAAAATATTTTTTTAGCATTCCCTAACATTTTTTACATTTCTTTATTTTCTTTAATTTTTCAAATTTTTCATAATTATGCTGAATTTATCTTTTTTTAGTTTTCCAACAATTTTTGATCTTTTATAGTTTTCTTAAAAAAATTAAAAAATTCTTTATTTTTATAAATTATCCTTTAAAAAAAAATATTCCTACTTTAACCTTTTTTTTTTAATTTTCTTATTTTACCCTAATTTTTAAAATTGTCCTTAATTTTTCATGAATTTGTTGAATTTTACATAAATTTACAGATTTTTACTAATTTGACTTTCTTTTTTAATGAATATTCAAAAAAATGAAAAATTAAGGAAAAAATAAAAAACAAAACAACGTAATTTGAAAAATAATGAATTTCCCCATTTTTATTAATTTTCTCTATTTTTTTAAATTTTATTTATATAATTATTATTTTTCATATATATTTTGAAAAAAATCCCAAAAAATTATTTAATTTTTAATTTTATGTTAAATATTTTATATTATTTCTTAAACATTTTTTAATTTTTAAAATATTTCCAAAAAAACCATATTTTTTCAAAATTTCTTAAATTTTGTTATGCATTATACTTTTTCCTTATTTCTATCAACACTAAACTTTATTATACATTGAAATTTATATATTTAAAAATTTTCATTTTAAGTTTTACAAAAAAAATCTATAGTTTTTTTGTTATGTCATGATCTTCTTCCTTTGCTCGTTTCTGTTTAGATGGTATCTTTTATTTCCTTCGTCCATCTTCAATGTTCTTCCTTCTCTCAAAAAGTATTTTCTCTCATTCTTTTACTTAGGGGGAAGGGGAGGGGAGTGGGTCAATGGTATCATCAATGAAATCCTCATATTCATTGCTTGTATTATCTCTACTCAAAGATTGCTCATGATCACAATTTCTTATGTCCCACCCATATGGACATTGTAAACCCAAAACCCCTCCTCTTTCCACATTTTTTTCCATACTTCGGTTTTAACACCTAGTAACATTTTCACAAGCCCTACTCACTCAAACTCAAAATGCTCGACCCCACACACTAACTAAAGATTTAATCAAATAAAAAACTTAAATCAAAAACCCGACCCCATGAAATCTCCAACAATCATACTTACATTATCTACCCATTAAAATCCTCAAATCACACACTCAAAGTGACATTTTGTACCCCTAAAATTCCAAAATCAAACAATTAGATTGATAATCCATACCCCATAAATAGTTTGAAAATGATTGAAATGGAAAAAAAATTGAGAGTTTGAGTTTTTATCCCCATGTGACTATTTTCTTATTTATTTAATGTAGGGATTACTAGGATGTTGGTGCTAGTATTGAGAATAATCCCTTAATGTTGGATTTGTTATTGTGATATTGGGAACAAGTTTATTGTTAACATTGATATAATATTATGATATTACATTGGGGTAGGTTTTAAGGTATATATTATTTGGAAGACACAATTGTCTATATGATTGAAGAAGTTCCTTTGGCTTCAACTAATGTTTTAGACTGTCTCTCAATTAGAATTTGAGAAATCCAAATCAAATTATGATTTCACAAGCAGGAGAGGATAAAAGACTGAAATAGAAAGCTTACACTTGGATGACATGAACTAAGATGATGAGGGTTCTTAAGGGAATACAAAATCCCTTCTTTCTCCCAAAAGGAGGATGGTTGATCTCTCTTTTTTAAGTGTTATCTTTCAATTTTATTATTATTATTTAAATAAAAAGTGGTTTCTTATTTACATAGCTTTTTAGATTTCATCTTCTCCACTTGGATCACTATGTCATTTATTTCTAATTTTTTTTATTTGATTTAAATTCTTTAGTAAAAGGCCCCTATAGATTCCCTATGTTTTCAAGGATTAAAAAAAGGATTTACATACTATTAAAAGTTATAAATTAAATAAATTAGAAAGCTATAAGTTTCCCTCCATTTTATGAATTTTACTTGCCTTAATGCTTTGAAATATTTTCTAAGTTTTCCCTACTTTTTAAAATTTTCCCTAAAATTTTAAATTATTCTAAACTTTCAATTTTTTCCTAATTTATTGAATTCACCAACTTTTTTATTTTTCCAAGTTTTATATAATTTTTCATAACTTTTTAATTCACACTAACTTTTTAAATTTTTGCCAATTTGACCAATTTTTTTAAGATTTCATAAAATTTCTTGCATATACCCTTATTTTGCAAGTTTTCATAAATCTGCCCTTATTTTTTTATTTTTTCTTAATTTTTTATAATTCACCCTAAGTTTACGAGTTTTTTTTTTTTTTTTTAGTTTTCCCTAATTTTTCATTATTCTTTTAAACTTTCCCTAATTTGTCAAATTTATTGTAAATTAGTGAATTTTCAATAATTTAATGTAAGTGTTTGAGTTTTCTCTCAATTACCCTAATTTTTTTATGTTTTTTCCAAAAGGTTTGAATTTTCCATATTTTTTCAAGTTTTCCCCATTTTCATAATTTTTCCCTAATATTTTAACTTTTATATATTTTTTAAAATTACCCTAGTTTTTTAAGTTTTCTCTAATTTTTCATTTATTAGTTTGGCTCTTATTTTTTGAATTTGTCAAGAAATTTCAAATTTTCCTTTTTTGTAGTTTTTCCAAATTTTTGAAATTTTCCCATTTATTTAGATTTGTCTTAATTAGCCATATTTTTTCTTCTTTTCACTTAAATTTATAGAATTTTCCCTAATTATCCATATTTTTTCAAGTTTTTCTTAAATTTATTTGTCTTTCACTAAATTTTCAAATTTCTCAATTTTTTTCAAATTTTACTAATTTAACATAATGATTTGAAATTTCACTAATTTTTCTTGACATTATTTAATTTTCCCTTTTTTTTTGAATTTTTTACAATTTTATATATTTCCAATCATTTCTCAAAATTTTCATAATTTATAGAGTTTTCACCAAATTTTCATATATTTTGAGTTTTCCTTATTTTTATATTATTTCTATTTTTTGAATTTTCCCTCTTTTTCAAAATTACCCTAATTTTGTGAGGAAAAAAAAATTACCTTAATTATCTCTATTTTATTTAAATTTCCTAAAAAAATGAATTTGTCCTAATCTCCCCTAATAGTTCTAGATTTCCCTAATTTTCCTTAAATTTGTCCAATTGGCCCTAATTTGTCTAATTTTCCCTACATTTTTTTTTTCTACTTTAAACTTATTTTTAAAAAATCTTAATTCTTCAAGTTTTCTTTATCTTTTTAAATTCACCCCAATGTACCCCTTTTTTTTTAGATTTCCTCAAATATTTTTGATTTGTTCCCATTTTTTTATATTTCTCGAGTTTTCTTCTTTTTTTTTTTTAAATTCAACAAAACTTTAATTTTCCATAATTTTAAAAAATTTCCAAAATATCTCAAAATTTCCCTAATCAACCACAATTTTTATTTTTTTAAATGTTTTTAATTTTCCCAATTTTTTAAGTTTTCCGTAAATTTCCTTAAATTTTTCTTATTTACCATATTTTTTTATTTTTTCAATTTAACATTTTTTTTAATTTTCCATAATTTTTAGAGTGTTTATTATTATTTTTTTATTTTCTTTTATTTTCCATATTTTTTCAAGTTTTACCTTAAAAAATTAATTTCCCAATTTTTTTCAAAAAATTGTTAATTTTTTAGTTTTATAATTTTTCTCAACTTTTCCCTTATATTTTGAACTTTTCTTACTTTTAAAAAAATTCCTTAAATTTGTGAATTTTTTTATTTTTTCAAAATTTTACCAATTTGACCTTTGTTTTTGAAAAATTGATAAAATTTAGGGAATATTAAAAAAATCTAAAATCTATAAAATGAGGGAAAATTTAGAATAAAAACAATGAATTTATCTTTTTTATTTAAAAAAATCTATAAATTTTTGAAGTTTCATTATATAATTTGTATTTTCCTTAATTTTCTTAAAATATGTCATTAAAAAAATTAATATTTAATTTTTCACTAAATATTTTTATTATTTCTCAAATGTTTCCCAAATTTTTAAACATTTTATTATTTTTCCAATTTTTTAAAAAATTTTGCTACATTTTATTATGTATTAACAAATTTCCAATTTCTAGTTTCCAAATTTTTATTAACTCAGATTTTTACTATGCATTAAAGGTTATATATTTAATTTTTTTCAATTTAGGTTTTAAAAAGAAAACTATAATTATAGGTTTTTTGGGTATTCAACTTTTTCCTTTGTTAGTTGTAGTTTGGATTGTGTCTTATGTTCCCTTCATCTATCTTTTTTCTTTATCCATTGTAGTTTGGATTGGATGATGACACTTCAACAAAATTTCTAGGGAGAGGGTTTACTAAAATGAGTGGAGGAACACTCAATAATTTTCTAAGTTTTTCATCACTTTCAACTAATCTTCTATTAGTGTATTGAATCACTCACATCAGTAAAGGCATGAGGTTAGAGTTGCATAGTAATTCTACAATGGCAGTCGGTAGGGTAAATCACCAAGCTATGTTATACACCTTATCACATTTTGCACCTAATTTGTATGTGATTGCACTACTAAATCATTCAGATGGAGTTAGTAAACTTTGGCATGAGCGTTTTGGCCACCTCAACAACCACTACCTAGAACAACTCAGCAAGAATGATATGGTCACAAGATTAATTAGAGTCCATTTCTCTAAGGGTCTTTGTGAGGGTTGCACCCTTAGGAAGCATCCCAAAGAGAAATTTTACAAAGGCAAAGCTTGGAGGGCTTCACAGGTATTGGAGTTAGTACATAATGATGTATCTTAGCCTTTTCCCATTCTATCTTTCACAAGGGCTAAGTATGTCCTTACCTTCATTCATGATTTCTCGAGATACACATGGGTTCACTTCCTTAGGCAAAAATCTAAAGTTTTTGACAAGTTTAAAGACTTCAAGGTTATTTCAAAAAATAATCAGATAAATCCATTAATCTTCTTCAAATAGATAATGGGGGTGAATATGTCAATAATAGGTTTGAGTAGTTTTGCATAGTATAGGGGTTGATTTGTAGTGTATAATTCCATATATTCCTCAATAAAATAGAGTAATAGAATGTAAGAACATGACATTGAAAGAGATGACTAATTATATTATTCACCCTATGTCTCTTGCACCAAGGCTGAAACCATTACTTGTGCCTTCTACATTCATAATAGGGTTCTTCACAAAGCTTTAAAAGGTATACTTCTCTTTGAAGCTTAGCATAAAAGAAAACCCACAGTTGAGAAATTTAGGGTTTTTGGATCTCTAGCTATGGGACACATACCGAAGAAGAAATGTAAGGCTATGGAACCACAGAGTAAGCCTTACATATTCATAGGTTATCCAGATGGTGACAAGGGGTACTACCTTCTTCATCTGACCACACATGATTTATTCATCAAGAGAAGTGTTCACTTTTAGGAAAGTCCCATAGACTCAACACTTGACACTTATCGTACTTCATTGGACTCACTTAGACTCAATTCAGATGAGTTAGATCAACCTAAACACTTCTTCTAGTTTTAATAGAGAGAGTAGTGATAGGGACTCATCTTCATTCACATCTAGCCACACTTATTACTATGATGTTTCTATACCTGACTCATCCCATTTTGGTTCTCTTTGGGTTATGTAGACATTGTACATCGTAGACACATGGATTGAGGATCCTTTAGATGACATGTAAACATGTTTAGAATTTTAAAGTGGTTTACATTCTTTTTATGCCTCTACCTTAGATCCATAAAAATTTTGGGAGGCATCAAGTATTCTTAAGTAGGATTATATGATGCATGAGGAGTATAACTCCTTATTCAAGAATCACACTTGGGATTTCACACTTCTTACTAAGGGAAGAAAAATAGTTCAATGAAAATGGATATATCAGACTAAGTATGCAATAAATGGGTGTGTTGACAATTTCAATGTGTGATTCGTCATCAAGTGTTTCTTAGAGGTGTTTGGCATTGATGACATAGGGACCTATACACCAATCACCAAAATGAACTCTGTCAAACTCACACTTTATATTGCCTCAGTCTATCATTAGTATGTTCATCAAATTAACATGAAGAGTACCTTTCCTCATGATGATATCAAGAAGGAGATTTACGTGGAGTAACCTTTAGGATTTGTTGAAGATTCTTCCCTTGTATATAGAATCCATACATCCATCTATGACCTCAAACATTCACCTCAATATTTGTATGCCAAAATGGATTCCTTCCTAATAGGATTCAATAGATGTCATTCATATCTGAATGTCTCTCTATTACAATAAGATGATTCTCTCTTGATTCTGGTTCATTATGTTGACAATCATTTGATCACTGGTAGTTCTTATTCATGAATTACAATGTTGAAAAGGGCTCTTGAAGATATATTTTCCATGACAAACTTTGGATTGTTACACTACTTCCTTGGGATTCATATTTCTTAGTTCAACTTAGGGATTACTCTTGCATAACCTAATTATCCTCTTGATCTACTTGTTCAATTTCACATGTCTAATTATAAGCCAAATCTGACTCCCTTTCTATCTGGATTCAATATTGAGGTAGATTGTACTTCATCTTTGGTTTATGATACCCTAGATCGATAACTTATGGGTAGCCTTATCTACTTGACACATAACAGACCTGGCATATCAAATGAAGTAGGCATAGTCTCCATATTCATGTAAGATCCACATGAGCTACATTGGAAAGCAACTAAGAAGATCTTGCACTAAATTTAGGGCACACATAGATTTGGGATTCACTTAAAGAGCTTGTTATAATAATTCTAGTATTACATTGTTTTAGAATAACAAACCACTTAGTTAGTTATAGTTAGTTACATAGGTTGGTACAATTGGTAACTATTATCTACTAGTTTTGTCTTGTATATTAGCTCACTACCTTATGAAATATAATGACACATTCAACTTTATCTTCAATTTGGTATCAGAGCCAATAAACATAGCCATCCTAGAGAATGGTCTCTTGGGGGAATTGTCACTAAAGTTGGGAGCACGATTAGTAAATAATAATGTTTCTATGAAACAACAAGTATTTTTGGAGATATTTGATGACTCTAAGGTCATGGGATTAAAATTGATCTTAGAAAATGACCATTGTAATAAGCTATAATCAATGTTACTCAACCTCATATGGCCTAAAGTACTCATTCATGTATGTATTCACCTTAAATAGTTGAGTAACTTCTAAATATCCAATATCCTAATAACATCATGGTAGACATACCTCCACACCTATAGAAGGCAATGTGACTAATGGTTTGGTAGATAGTGTTGACATATGTTTTTGTTACAATCGACACAAAATATATTTCTCTCATTTTTATTTATCTAAAGAAGTTTTAGGAAAGTAACAAATAATTTATCCTTCAACAAGGCCTTTAACCATGTCAGTTTTCATGGCACTTGAGGTAGAGCATATCCAATCATTTCAACTAGGAAGAAGGTGATGCTTCCACTAAATAAATCTTCATTCTAATATAATCAAGAGAATTTAATTTACCATCAATAAGGTACATTTTTTATATATAGAATTTTGAAGCAATAAAATATTTTGTTTCCTTTGTTCTTATGGATTTGTAATCACCTTATAGATTTAAGGGAGACATAAGCCATGTATGTACCAAATATTCTTATTTCTGATGCCCAACTCCTTAAAGGCCCCAACTATGCATCATGGAAGATGAAGATGTGCATGATTATTCAATTTTAATAATTATGTGGGACCATCACTGGTAACAAGCCATATCCAAATAGAGATGATGAGAAGATGAAATATGAAAAGTCTAATGCCAAAGCCCTGATGTTAATTACACTCAGTATCATTGATGAGGTTCAACCACATATCCAAGATGCATCAACATCAAAGGAGGGTTGGGACATTCTGT